>JARFXV010000923.1:0-182500 GCA_031761425.1 Cosmopolites sordidus
CGCATCTTTTAGGCATAGAGTTTACAAGTCTTTGACACATTTCTAATAGTAATAGCTTCCCATTCTTTTTTAATCACCTCCCAAAGTTCAAGCTAGTTTCTGGATTTATGTTTTACCCACACCATTTTTGAAGTAAGTCCACAAGATCTCAATGGGATTGAGGTCCGGCGATTCGGAAGACCACGGCAGTAAATTCGGAAATACTCCAACTATTGAAAGAGTCATAAATTTAACGAGAGAAAAAAACGACCTCCATTACACAGAACTTAAAACTTTAGTTTAGTTTATGCATAACTCTCTTTGAGAATGGTCGCGATGCCGAAACATGTCAGAGAATATCTTGAATATATTGTGAAACAAATACCAAAGTGTTTCAATTTATATAATGTTTATGGATTCCGCAGTTGGTTCCTGGTGAAACATTTTGAAAGTAATAGGATTTTAATTTATTTATTTGGGTCATTTCTTTATATTTTTTTTATATATCTTTATATTTTTCTTTGTATTTTTTCATATCTAATAATTTCATCATAAAATGGCACCAATAGGGCGTCATAATGGGAGTCGAGGTCGGAAATGTCGCATCTTGCACCCCTACTCCTCATAAGTCAGCTTATCCCACGAGGAGAACATAGGCGGATGCGAAGGAGCTTTATATTACGCCGCCACAATATGCACGTTTCTCAAAATTTATTCGTCCATCGACAATAGAAAGAGAATGTACCTTACAAGGGTCGAACAATGGTGCAGATAAGGCTGAATAACGAGTTGAGCCTTTAGAAGAACACGCGAACAAGGCAACTGCTGTCCACCGTCCTAATTATGGATCTCGTCGTGGTCGGATTTGCTTGTGTGTCTTATGCAGGAGCTCCTTTCCTCTCATATTTATTTTTTTCAATAAATTAATGTTTATATTTAACTGAGGAAGCCGATACTTGATGGAAATTAATTGTAAATAAAAGAACTGAGGCTTATGTCTATATTTCCACATATATTTAAATAATTGTATGATAATTGTTTGTCACACAGTGACAAATACGAAACTACCATGTTAAAATTTTAAGTAGGAAAATGTAATATATACTACCGAATAAAACAATTTTTTACTTTGTTATCTATCACTTTTATTTTTTAACTTTTTGTGTGACTATAGTTTCGTAAAACAATGTTATTATATTATTTTCAAACACTACTTTAAACTAAGGTATTACAGTTGTTTTAACCTATGTTACAATATTTTAAATAGTGGAGAATTTCGGAAATCTGTCTGATAGTTTAATAAATGTCTATACGGGTCTTTATTATATTTATAAATTTCAATTGCTTCTAAAATGTATATTTTTTTTTGCTTTTTGGCACTATATGTAAAATTTTCAAATTTGTAATCTCGGGAAATATATGTCCGGTATCTATGAAATGGTTCGCAGATTTGTGTTCTTTGAATCTGGTCTGAAATTTGAGCCCGTTTGTCCCACATAACAGCTACTGCACTCGTTGCAACTTAACATATAAACTCCAGATTTTGGTATTTGCTGATGTTTTATCTTTGGCATTAAAAACTAATTTACTGGTTAACTGGGAGGATTTTAAACACTATTTGCAAATTATATTTTCTCAAAGAGCGAGCTATTTGTTCTGAAATTGGACCGAAATATGAAATTTTACAGTACTTTTTATCATTTTTTTGTTTTACTTTTGGGTATACTTGATGAATTTAAAAATTGTTTCCGTTTTTTATTTATTAAGTAACTAATTTCTTTTTCATTGCAGCCGTTATTTTGTGCTATTAGTTTTATTTTTTGCGCCTCTATTTTTCAATTATTTTCGGATAATGGAATTTGAATTAAGATTCATAAAGAAAACTTTCATATAAGACCGGTAGTTTCGTACATAAATAGCCCTTTAAGAAACCTAGCATTTTACTTAAATAATATTTTAAAAACGAATTTCTTGCCAAAACATTCAAATTGTAATTTATTAAAATATTTCCTTTATCTTTATATCTAGACTTTATTATTAAATCCAATTTCTATAGTGAAGTGAGTTTTTTGTTTGAAATTTTTATGGCTGATTTCGAAAATGTTATTTTTAATTCTAAAAACCCTCCACCGGCAGAGATACGTGGACGATCGATGTTTTTTGTATTTGGAATAGCACGGAAAGAAATTTATACACGTCTTTAAAACCATTCGAGTTCCATAAACAAATATATTCAATTCACTATGGAGATTGAACTTAATGATGAAATTAATTTCTTAGACATAAAAATAAAGAAAATATTTTATAAATTACAATTTAATATTTACAAGAAAACCGATTACAATAGATACGGTTATACACTTTAGTTCTAAACAATCTTGGCAAGTCAAACTATTTCCTTTTCGTAGTCTAATACATAGGTTAGTTAATTTTCCACTATACAAAGATAATTTTAATAGAGAGCCATGTAACATTAAACAGATATCAAAACACAACGGCTACAAAGAATGATTAATTGACAAATTTTTAAAAAATAAACAATGAAAGTTGAATTTATAAGAATTGTATAACATTAAAAAGCAAAAAGATAAATTGTTTAAATTTATTAATTTTACTTCTAAACTTAGTAATACAGTGTGTAAAATATTTAAAAAAAACTAGGTTGTAAGACTATTTGTTTAACTAAACTTAATGTAGGTAAAATGTTAGTTAATAATAAGGATAAAACGGATACTTAGGATAAATCGGGTGTATATAAAATGAACTGCAAACATTGTGAAGCTGTGTATATCGGTCAAAGTGGTAGAAGTATAGACTGTAGACTAAAGAACACAAAAAAGATATCTTAAATAATATAAAAAGCACCGGAATGTCTACATATTGTATTGAAAACAATCATTTTATTAATATAAACAATGTTAAATTACTACACTCAGAAAAGAAAAGTAAAAAATTAGACCTACCAGAAATATTGGAAATAAAAAAAATCCTTAAGAAATTCTTATATAATAACCATGAATGATCAGCCAAATTTCCAAAACATCCCGGTAATAAATAAGATCATATTGTAATTGAATAGCCCGGTTTTTACCAGCCGATATTTAGGATAATTAGACTATACTAGACGTTAAAAAAAACAAGAAATAAAAAATAAATTATTTTACATGGGGTATACTTGAAAACACTGTGTTTGGCTATTAGTATTAGTTCAAGCTACTCTTGAGAAAACCCTAACAAGGCGAAACATATGTAGAGCAAAATCTATATGCTTAGGCCACTCGACCAAGTTAGGCAAACAAAATCAAACAGTTGAGATTATAAGAATATTTGGTTTGACGTGGGCGGCCGACGGAAAACTCAACACAATTTTGAGAAACCCTAACACTGATAAGAAAAATTTGGAAAGAAAAGAGTTCAATAGTTGTATATTGCTACGTACGACATACCATATGGAAACAGTGACACTTTGTACATTGTACAAATCGGTTGAGGACAACTCAATTAGGTGTTTTTTGAGAGATCATATTCGAAATGATAAGTTACAGAGAAGGACAAGGATAGGATATCTCATCAACATCAACATCAACATCGCACGGTTGAAATGGAGTTAGGTGGGACATGTGACAAGACAAAACAACATAGACAAAACATGGTTGATTTCATGTTGTCCATGATAGAAACAACTGCGGAATTCAAAGGGAAGCCTATATCCAGGAGTGGGAGCAGAAGGGCTATTGAAGTCTTTGATGCTTGTATATTGCTAGTAACGACCCATGATTTCGAAACTCTATCAGTGTTAAAATAATCTAAGAGTAATGCAGAGAGCGATTACATGCTAAATATCAGCACAGAGGATTGAATAAGAAATGAAATGATTCGACGGAGAACCAAGATTGATATAATAACATATACTTCATATTCATTGATTCATAAATGATCAACTTGGGGGCCAAGAAGCGAAGTGAAGGTGGGCCACAGACAAGACCGCCGGATTATATTTGATGACTAGCAGAGAGGAAGTGGTTTCGCTTAAGAGAAGACAGAGGAACATGTAGAAGTATGAAAGAGGCTTCTGTAGCATGAAACAAGTCGAAAAGCATTGAATTCGATGTAATTTGAAAATGTAAAATTACAAGAGAAATTGCAAATAGTGATTCATTTTATGTCATGAGCCAATCGCATTTGCCGCGGTGTCTAAGGCGATGGCCTGTCGCCATTATGTCGGCACTGTAGTTGGCGAGGTAACGGATTCGATTCCCGTACTCGGCATGGATGTTTGTGACTTTGTTTAAATGTTTGTGAATATTTCTAGGCAAGAGTATAAAATCTGATAAGGAATTATCCCTCAGTCACACCAGTTCGAGGGTGGATAAGGCCGGATGCCTTCTAAGAGCTATTTACGATGGTATTCTTAGTCGATAGGCTTCTGGCTAGACTTATGGTTAAGCACAAAATCAAGGGTTGATAACCTGAGCTGACGACCGTGGTTCGAAATCCACGTTAAACTGTAGGTCCAGTCGCTAAATGGCCTAAGTTACTAATGCGCCTCTAATCCAAAATTCAAATTCAAATGTTGTATCATGATGATCAAAAATTATAATATATAAAAAAACCGTAAATAAACAATAAATTATTCAAAGGTTAACGTTCCTTTGAAAAGAGTATTTTGCTATTAAAATTGAACTAGCAACATATCTTCATCCTCAACCGAAAATATAAATAAAACATAATAAAATGCTATTGAATGCAATAGGAATATTGTAGACATTTATCAGAATTATTCATACAATTTCAAGATCTGTTGAAACATATTTTCTTGAACTTTTTGTCCCACAAAATCAACTATCTGGAACAACAATTTTTAAAATTATTATATCATATTTTATGGTAAATGTTGATGATTATGATAATAGCTGTATAAATAAAATATTATCTGACATATTATGGAGTTTGCAAAGATGTATGCATCATTCAATAATTCATTAATATTATTTAGATTGGAATTATAACAGATTAGATTATATTACTATAATCCTTAAATCTGCTTCACATAACTTATGACACATTAATCTAGAACAAAACTTATGAAAAGCATTTTCAATTGTAATTTAACCATCAGTTGGTACCAGGAAATTATGATACAAGGACCCTAATACATTTTGTTATTCATTTTTAGTTTTAACACACTCAACTACTCGTCTTTTTAACGTGTGTTTTCCTGAAACTCACGCGTGTTTCTTCACACTCTGAACTCTGTCAACTTCTATGCGTTGTTAAATCTTTCTGCCTACATGTTGTCTTAGCATAATCTCCACTTCTCCTTCTACCTGTTATCTATCCACACTCTTAACTATTTCTGCCTACATGTTGTCTTGGTACAATTGCGAACTACTTTTACCTTTTTACTTTTTTACTTTTTTCCTCGTTGTTAATTTTCGCCTTTGGCATTCCCGGATGAACCAATTCCATAGGTCATCAAATTTAAACTTTTTAGAGGTAACATTGATGAAAATAGGTGTCTATAAAGTATTTTATAGTCCTAAATCCGAAAATGATAAGCTAATTATTGTAAACGTACAGTTTTTTTTTGTTACAGGGGGCCTGTAGTTGGAAAAAAAAGGAGCGGACATATTTTTACAATCTAATATTTATTTAATAAATATGTACCTGTGCAAATCATTACTGAGGATTATGTGAATAAGTAATATATTAGATGAGATGTCATACAGCGACAAAAACTTTCACTATTTCTATTTGAGTTCTGTAGCATCATCTCTTTTTAAAAACCAGTAGTAGTGGCCTAACATAGATGAATGCCAGCGTCCCTGATATCTTGCTTCCATCGTCTTGATGTTCTGGTGAAACCTCTCTCCATGTTCGTCGCTTACTGCACCCAAATTTTCCGCAATAAAATTCAAATGGGAGTATAAAAATTGCATTTTTAACGACATATGACACACTAGTTATTGATAGGCTTTCAAGAGTTCATCTATGAGGTATTTATAGTTTTCATCTTTTTTGTTGACTTACAAAACACTTCTAAGGTGTCAATTCGTTTTCATTTAATTTTTCTGGAAAACGGAAATCAGGTAGAAGCTTCATTATATGAGATCCAATAAATATACGTTCTTTTCGTTTTGCACCACTTAATTAAAGAAATAATACTTTTAGGTACTTGAAACCATTATCGTCTTTATCCATGTCTTTGACAAAGTTCTTCATAGTCCAAGCTTATCATGGAAAGATGGGTTTGAGGTGACCTTTTTTGGGTTAACAAGGGGGGCATATTTTATGTTTGAAGTATCAGGTTCAAAAGAAGTTCTCTCCTTACAGTAATGTTCTTTTGTTGCCCTACTGTCCCATAGACACAAAACACAGCAATATTTTGTACTAAAATACTTCTTACCTTTGTACTCCAAAGTCAGGTAAAAATAATTTCAATAATTCTATAATATAAAGGCGAACCAGGTACTTGAAAATGGGATGTGCTAGGCCATTTCTGTGATATGGTATTTTAATAACTTGCTACATGAAATGCAAAAACAGCATTCCCATCAGTATTACAAAAATCATGTGGACCCGTGTTATCAATTACTCCGAAGAGCGGGTATTTTTTCTAGTTATTACTTTTATTTAGGATAGGGTATCATCGTTTTTTCTGAAACTGGTACAGTAACATAATTCTTAGAAAAATTTTCAATTTACTTGATATCGATAACTTTTAATGGGTATTTTATTAATATGTCACTTCTTTTAATGAGTATTTTAATGATATACCTTGAAAATGTTATACAAGTACTTCGAGTGCACCCACAATACATCATAATTATAGTGTTCAGAATTTAATGATTTTGATGTCACCTTACAAAGACGCCATACAAAACTTAAAAAACCCAAAATCCTCTGGATTGAGCAACGTTCCTGTAGTAATTTTTAAGAAATACCCACATTTGATAGTACTGCCATTAACATATTTAATTAATTGGTCATTTGAAAGTGGAATATTTCCGAATGCTCTGAAGACAACAAAACTAATTCCGATATTCAAGAAGGGCAATGCCTTAGCAACTATAGACCAATTGCCATTCTGTCCATGATATCTAAAATATTGGAAAGAATAATGTATTATCAGGTAATGTTATTTGTAAATACATTTAATATCTTGAACTCGACACGACACGGCTTCCAAAGTCAAAGATCTACTCACGCAGCACTTGCGACTATATATATGACAATATAAATGATCATTTAAAGTGTATTGGCATTTTTGTGGACCTTAGTAAAGCATTTGACTTAGTCGATCATACTATATTATTTTATAAATTGTATAACTATGGCATAAGAGATAAAATTAATTGATGGATACAGTCATATATCACCAATCCTACCCAGATCGTTGAAATAAATACTATACAATCTAATAGATCGAGAATTGCTTGCGGAATATCTCAAGGACCTGTTCTGGGTCCTGTTTTATTTCTACTTTTTATTAATGATTTGCCAACTATCTGCGATAATATAAACATAATTATGTTTCCTGATGACTGTAGCTACATAGTGCCAGCTGATGATGTATAGGGATGTACGCAGACTACTCCGACCATGCTATTCAAATGTTATAACTGCTATAAGGCGAACAAGGTATTTTGAAATAATTTTATCTCTTTAAAATCGACGGAACGTCAATATGGCAGGTATCAGATATCAAGATCTTGGATATTCAACAGCAAACTATCATGGGACCTATATGTGAAAGAACTTTGCAATAAATTGAAAACTGTATCATATGCTTCATATAGACTGAAACAGGTCGGTACTACTGATATAGTATTGTCATATTATTATGCTGAATTTTATAGTGTAAAGTATGGACTAATTTTCTGGGGCAATTCACCTCATTTATTGGGAGTTTGTAAATTACAAAAGCGCCTGATAAGAACTATCCCTGGAGCTCGAAAATCAGGTACTTGTCGATATCTATTTCCTAAATACAATATCTTAAAATTACCATGATTATACATATATAAGATTGTTAAATTTGTTAGAATGAATTTTCAGAAATTTCGACAGCCTAATTCCTTCCATGAATACAAAGTTCGTTGTCGTAATAACTTCGCTTACCCAGTACACTCGCTTAAATAATTAAAAAAGGTGTACGAGGGTTGATCAATAAGTACCCGTGTTTGATAACAGATGGCGTTGACGAATGAAACTGACATTACCATTGTTTACTGCAGACTGTGAAACGATCTCATGCTGAATTTCAGATAAATTCATAGGTTAATTTTTTTTGGACAGCCAGTTGTATCATTCGTGTTTTGTATTTCTCGATAAAATGGGTATTTTTTTGATAAATTGGGTATTTTTTTGATAAACCAAAAAATACCCAACCAAAATGTGTACACTGTGGAGAAGGACATCCAGCCAACTACAGAGGATGCATAGTTGCCAAAGAAATGCAAAAATTAAAGGATAAACGTACCAAGAAACCAACTCTTCCTAAACAGCCACAAAGAAATAATCAACAAGCGCCAGCCGACATCGCAAGTGCAGGAAAAAAATCTTTTAGCGAAACAGTTACTGGTAAGCCTAAAAGCCCTACCCAAGAACAAAATCAAAACGTTTCTATTCAAGACTCTCTTCAACAAATAATGGAGAAATTAACACAAATGGACGAACGTATTAGCAGACTCGAAAATAGCGCTAAAGGAGCTATTCCTAAATATTCAAATGGCAGATAACATTAGAATTATGGAATGGAATGCCAATGGACTCTTGCAACACCAACAAGAACTGCAAGTAGTCCTAGATATGGAAAAGATTGATATATGCCTCATTTCTGAAACTCATTTTACTAATGAATCATACATTAAACTCAAGGGATATAAAGTATACCATACCATACATCCCGAAAATACCGCCAAAGGTGGAAGCGCCATCGTAATTAAGGAATCAATCAAGCATCACCAAGAAATGGGATATAAAACAGAACAGTTTCAAGCTGCCTCTGTAAACATTAAAACTAAAACATATGAGATCATAGTCTCCGCAGTTTACTGTCCGTCTAGACATGCTCTGAAAAAACAACAATATTTAGACTTTCTAAATAGTCACGGATATACGTTTATCATTGGAGGTGATATCAATGCCAAACACGTTCAGTGGGGATCCAGGTTAACCAATACAAAAGGAAAAGAACTACTACAAGCAATTAACCAACTAAAATGTGAAACAATGTCAACTGGTAAGCCAACATATTGGCCTACAGACCCCAATAAAATTCCAGATCTACTTGATTTTTTCATAACTAGAAATGTGTCTGTAAGCTATATGCATGTGGACGAGGCATGGGATATGAACTCTGATCACTCTCCCATTCTTCTGATCTTAAGTGATAGCATCATACAAAAGGAAACTCCTCCTATATTGACAAATCGACTGACTGACTGGCAGAGTTTTAAACTTCAACTTGAAGAAACGGTAGACTTGAGAGTCCACTTAAGAAATGAAGAACAACTCGACAATGAAGCGGAAACATTTTTAAACCTTATCCAAAGGGCTGCATGGGATAACACACCTAATATTACTCCTAGAACCAAAGGCCATAACTACCCCAGAGAAATAAAAGAACTCATAACCGAAAAAAGAAGGCTTAGAAGAATATGGCATCAATCTAGATCGCCAGCAGATAAAACTAGATTAAATAATGCAACAAAGCAACTGAAAAGGGATATACAAAAAAATAAAAATTATACTATAAGTAACTACCTAAGTGAACTGTCAAATGACAGTAAAACTGACTATTCACTATGGAAAGCTACCAAAACACTAAAAAGACCAATCCTGCAGAATCCACCAATTAAAAATGCAGATGGAACATGGGCAAAAAGCAATTTACAAAAAGCTAACAGATATTCTGAATATTTAGAAGGGACTTTCCAGCCAAATGAAGGTGAAAACATACTTGACTGGGAAAATCTTGCCCAAGAAGAAAGTGACATAAGACCTGTTACCCCAAAAGAAATTGCATCAGAAATTGAAGAAAACATCAACACAAAAAAAGCCCCAGGGTTTGACTTAATCACGGGAGAAGTCATGAAACAGCTTCCTCGTAAAGCTATAGTAAAACTTACATATCTTATAAATGCATCTTTTAGATTAAAGTATGTACCTAAGATATGGAAAGTAGCAGAAATGATAATGATCCCAAAACCCGGAAAACCACCGAATGAAGTTTCATCTTACAGGCCAATCTCCTTGCTACCTGTTATTTCAAAACTGTTTGAAAAAATATTCCTTAAAAGATTGAAGCCAATCATTGAAGATAAAAACATAATTCCAGACCATCAGTTTGGATTTAGAGAAAGCCACTCAACTATAGACCAGGTCCATAGGATAACAAATATAATTGAAAAGTCACTGGAAGAAAAAAAAATTTGTTCTACCGTATTTCTCGATGTGGCCCAAGCCTTCGATAAAGTGTGGCATGAGGGCCTCAACTACAAATTAAACAAGCTTTTGCCTAAACAGTTTGCGCAATTATTAAATTCTTATACCTCAGATAGATATTTCAGAGTTAAACAGGAAGATGCATACTCTGAACTAAAAAATATTAAAGCAGGAGTACCGCAAGGTAGTGTATTGGGACCAGTCCTTTACCTATTATATACCAGTGATATTCCTGAATTAGACCCAGACACGATAGCAACATATGCTGACGATACTGCTATTATGGCTGTAGGCGTAGACCACGAAGAAGCGGCAATAAACCTGCAAACCTCAGTTAATAAAATTAACAACTGGACTAAGCAATGGCGAATCAAATTAAATGAGTCTAAATCCGCCCATATTAATTTCACGAACAAAAGAAATCAACATATCCCCGTTAGTATAAATAATATCCAAGTACCATATGCTAATACAGCAAAATATTTGGGTATAACATTAGATGCCAAGCTACGCTGGAGGGCTCATGTCAAAAAGAAAAAAGAAGAACTTGACATCAAATTTAGAAAAATGTATTGGCTGCTTGGACGAAATTCCCCTCTATCAGTCTACAACAAAGTACTCTTGTACAAACAAAACTTGGAAATAATCCAGTGATTCCAAAACAAAGTACTAAGGAACATTGCAAATGCCCCTTGGTATTTCAGAAACAGTGACCTCCATAGGGACTTGGAAATGGACACCGTTACCCAGACCATTAGCAGATTTGCCCAGAGTCACGAGCAGCGACTTCTTCAGCACGTCAATGTCGAGGCCATCTAGCTCCTTGATAATGCAAGTCAAATCAGAAGACTTAAGAGGGCCAAACCCTTTGAGTTGGTTTGAACGTTTGTTAGTAAAAAAGCAGAGCATAGTGCTGGTGTATACGTTAATATTGGTGTAATTAAGTTATTGGATTTAATTTAAGGGATACTAGTGAGTAAGTTCTTAAAATCACCTTTTCTTTTGTAGTAACTTAGGTTTGTACAACATTACTCATTGATCAACTTTGGTCAGATTGTAATTTTGGAAAACTTCCTCAGGGAGGTTTTATAAATAAAAAAAAAATTAAAAAAAAAATTTTTTTTGGACAGCCAGTTGTATCATTCGTGTTTTGTATTTCTCGATAAAATGGAAAAAGAGCAATATCGATCCGTAATTCGTTTTTAATTTTTGGATGGAAAAACATGCGAAGAAATAAAAGGGAAGTTGGATGCTGTCTATGGGGACCTTTCACCATCTCTGACAATCGTGAGATATTGGTTTAACGAGTTTAAGCGTGGCCGTACAACTGTTTTCGATGAAGAACGGCCAGGACGCCCGTCAGACGTGGCTACCGAGGAAATAGTCGAATAGGTCTGTGACATGATTCTCGCTGATCGCCCAACGAAAGTGGGCGAAGTAGCTGAGACCGTATGTGTCTCGTACGGAACGGTAATCAAGATTTTAAATGAGATGGGGGTGAGGAAAGCATCGGCCTGATGGGTGCCGCGATTGCTCACGGTGGACAACAAGCGAGTACAACTAACAATGTCAAAACAGTGTTTGAACCGCTTTAACCGAAACCAACAGGACTTTTAACGTCGAGACATCACCGTTGATGAAACCTGGATACAGTATTACACGCTAGAGATCAAGAGACAGTCAAAACCATGGATTTTTCCGGGTAAATCTGCTCCGAAAAAGGCAAAAACGGTTCCGAAAAATCAGCCGGAAAGGTTATGGCCACGATTTTTTGGGATTCCAAAGGAATAATCCTTATGGATGCATCAGGGCAGTACTACAATGAGTTGCTGGACAGATTCTATCAGGATAACGCACTGGCACATTCATATTTAATTGTCGCGGCCAAATTGCACGAACCGCGCTACGAATTGCTTCCGCACCCACTTTACTCGCTCGACCTGGCACCCAGCGACTTTTTCTATTCTCTAACTTGAAAACATGGCTAACAGGAAAAAAGCTCGGCTTCAGCTCAAATGAAGTGGTTTTCGCCGAGACAGAAGTGTATTTTGGAAAAGAATATAGACCTAAAGAAGCGCTTGGAAAAGTGTATAGACCTAAAAGGAGACTACGTTGCAAAATTAAAATAAATTTGTGAAAAAAATTACGTCTTTATTTCAAACACGGATACTTATTGATCATCCCTCGTATACTCTGCAGAGGCTAAATTCTATAATAACTTACCAGACATGCTCAAGAGTATTGCAGATAACTAAACCTTTAGAAAGTTAGTGTGGGATTTTTTTACAAGTGCACCCTTTTATAGCTTTGAAGATTATTTACCAAGTGTTAATAATGTTCTAGGTTGTGAAAAATGGTGTTATTATTATTTTTTTTGTTGATATCTGTATTACAATACTATATATTGTTTACTTGGCCTAATCTATACATTTTCTGTAATGCTTCTTCGATTTAATAAACTTATTATTATTATTATTATTATTAACTTATTGAACATGAATGTGATTCATAATATTTTTCGTATTTGCAACAAAAGCAAGCAAATATGTTTCTTCAATCGTAATATCCATTACAGCTTGTAAAACACACAATTGCACTGAGGGTATCCAATTGCATCAAAGAACCGTTTGAATTTGATTTGATTGGAGTTTAGTCGCGTGTTTAAATTTGATTAAAAAAGAAACAGTGTAATTTACAAACTGTCATTTATTTACATGCATTGTATAAATTTTCATTAATTTCCATGACTTAAATAAAATATAGTAATGTGAGACGTATTTTTAATAGCTTATATACAGATTTTACACTATTATTACATTAATGGATGTTGTGAAACGCATTATACCTTTAACTAATTCTATTAAAATCCTAACTGTCCAAACTGTTCGTCGGTCTAATTATTCCAAAAAAAAAATCTTATTAGGATGCGATAAGACATTCTTAATAGACATACGCGCATCTTAACTGCCGTGTAATTGGATAATAAGAAAAAAGTTTTCTATTATGAAGAAATAAGAGGTATAGTCAGTAGAAAAGCGGCGATTTCATTACTAATCGATCACCACAAAGAAAAACATAATAACGTTATAAACCATATATTAAGTTTTCAATTCTGAGATATACACATATTACGTTAATTTGATCTATTCACTCGCTATTTGTTGACGGTTTAAACTAATATGCTAGGGTATAACTAAAGTATTTGCGTTTTCCAGGTACTTAGTTATTCTATGTTGAAAAAAATATACCTGGAGTTTATTCCTTGAAATATTCCTTGTTTATGAGGATCTCAACATCGACCCATCTTTAAGTCGATAACTCTATTCCTCTTTTCAATTACGATAAGTCTTTGGAGACGAAAAACTCGACGCAGTCAGTTTTTACTTTTTCTTCAGTCCTGAATTTTTGTCCTCGCAAAATCCATGGACGGAACAACTTGTAATATTGACAGAGTGAAGTCGAGGCTGTATGCTGAGTGAGGGGAAGTTCAATATCTTGCTGTAAGAAGACTTTTTACGGTTGACCAAAGCTGAACATATTTCGGCCTAAACAGATTGCACTCGCTCAACTTGAGCTTAGTAGAGTTCTGAATGTATCACCTCAACATCAGGAACCTACTCGATGTATTATTCCTTCAAAATTCCGCCAAACGCCCTGCATGAGCTTTTTGACAAATCTTTCTCACTTTGGTACCAGAAGAGTTAATGGCCCGGGCATAACCCACTGTTTTACATCATTAGGATTATTAAAATAAACTCATTTTTCGAAAATCAGTAGGGTTTTTGATCTATTCACTCGCTATTTGTTGACGGTTTAAAGTAATATATTAGAGTATAACTAAAGTATTTGCGTTTTCGAAGTACTTAGTTATTCTATATTGAAAAAGATATACCTGCAGTTTATTCCTTGGAATATTCCTTGTTTATGATGACCTCAACATCAACTCATCTTTAAGTCGATAACTCTATTCCTCTTCGCTATCATGATAAGTCTTTGGAGACGAAAAACTCGACGCAGTCAGTTTTTACTTTTTCTTCAGTCCTGAATTTTTGTCCTCGCAAAATCCATGGACGGAACAACTGGTAATATTGACAGAGTGAAGTCGAGGCTGTATGCTGAGTGAGGGGAAGTTCAGTATCTTGCTGTAAGAAGACTTTTTACGGTTGACAAAAGCTGAACATATTTCTGCCTAAACAGAGTGCACTCGCTCAACTTGAACTTAGTAGAGTTCTGAATGTATCACCTCAACATCAGGAACCTACTCGATGTATTATTCCTTCAAAATTCCGCCAAACACCCTGCATGAGCTTTTTGACAAATCTTTCTCACTTTGGTACCAGAAGAGTTAATGGCCCGGGCATAACCCACTGTTTTACATCATTAGGATTATTAAAATAAACTCATTTTTCGAAAATCAGTAGGGTTTTTGATCTATTCACTCGCTATTTGTTGACGGTTTAAAGTAATATATTAGAGTATAACTAAAGTATTTGCGTTTTCGAAGTACTTAGTTATTCTATATTGAAAAAGATATACCTGCAGTTTATTCCTTGGAATATTCCTTGTTTATGATGACCTCAACATCAACTCATCTTTAAGTCGATAACTCTATTCCTCTTCGCTATCATGATAAGTCTTTGGAGACGAAAAACTCGACGCAGTCAGTTTTTACTTTTTCTTCAGTCCTGAATTTTTGTCCTCGCAAAATCCATGGACGGAACAACTGGTAATATTGACAGAGTGAAGTCGAGGCTGTATGCTGAGTGAGGGGAAGTTCAATATCTTGCTGTAAGAAGACTTTTTACGGTTGACAAAAGCTGAACATATTTCTGCCTAAACAGAGTGCACTCGCTCAACTTGAGCTTAGTAGAGTTCTGAATGTATCACCTCAACATCAGGAACCTACTCGATGTATTATTCCTTCAAAATTCCGCCAAACACCCTGCATGAGCTTTTTGACAAATCTTTCTCACTTTGGTACCAGAAAAGTTAAAGGCCCGGGCATAACCCACTGCTTTACATCATTAGGATTATTAAAATAAACTCATTTTTCGAAAATCAGTAGGGTTTTTGATCTATTCACTCGCTATTTGTTGACGGTTTAAAGTAATATATTAGAGTATAACTAAAGTATTTGCCTTTTCGAGTTACTTAGTTATTCTATATTGAAAAAAATATACCTGGAGTTTATTCCTTGGAATATTCTTTGTTTACGATGACCTCAACATCAACTCATCTTTAAGCCGATAACTCTATTCCTCTTCGCTATCATGATAAGTCTTTGGAGACGAAAAACTTGACGCAGTCAGTTTTTACTTTTTCTTCAGTCCTGAATGTTTGTCTTCGCAAAAAGTGAGCTGTATGTTGGGTGAGGGGAAGTTCAATATCTTGCTGTAAGAAGACTTTTTTACGGGTGACCAAAGCTGGACATTTTTCTGTCAAAACAGCGTGCATTCGCTCAACTTGAGCTTAGTAAAGTTCTGAATGTATCACTTCAACATCAGGAACCCACTCGATACACAGAACTACACTGCACCCACTGAACCCACTACACTACAGAAAATTTTAATATTGATTGTAATGAGTACTTGTAAGTAAGGATATGTATTGCAACTAAAATGTGGTTTATGTGGATTTCTAAAAATGTATTCCCTCTTACTAGGAAGAGTAGAAGTTTGCAGAGACATTTCTTTAATTTTTTTTAACACGTCAGTTACTTTACTGTTTGCATCTAATTTCAATTCTTCAGAGATATTTTTTAAATCCTTATGGAGCAACAGAAGAAAATATTTGTCATCATCGTTATCATTACCTTCTTTACTGCTTTGTTAACATGCTCAGTAAAAGTTTCAATAAGTTTATCCTTTGAAGCCTGGAGAGGTCTTCGTTTTATATTTGATGGTTTGTATCGGATTGGTTCCGGATCTTCACGTTCATTGTTTTGAAAGGACCCTTCGGCTAAGCTGTTTTATGTCTGAGCTCTTCTAATGCTCTTCTTCTGCTAATGGAAACAAAAAGGAAAGTTGGTGAAAAAGTGCATACTGTATCTTATTGGATGCTGCAGAGTCACTCTTTATTGACTTATTCTTTTTTACCCCTCTATTAAAAATATCTTCCAATGTTTTCCGCTTTCTAAGAAAAATTTTTCCTATAACCAAAAAGGGGACGTTATAAATATTTAAGCTACCTTTTTTTGAAATTTGTTTTTGGTTCGGGAATTTGACAATTGGACGTGGATGTGACTATACAAAATTACAGATTTGAATTTCATCTTTAATTTAATTTAATTTTTAAGTAATCCACTTCAAATGCGACATGTAAACACTAGTACTTTTAGTAATATTATATTTAAAAATGTTGTATAAAAGCAAAATCTGTAAAATCTGTTGTACATTTTTGATAAATATCAGCCCATGCATAATTTCTTTCAATCCTATTGCTATATGACTCACATTTGTAATCTGATATGCATGGATATTGAATTTCACTAATAAATGATTCAGTATCAAAAGGTTCTTGTATGGTGCTTAGCATAAACCATAAATATCTGCTGCAGTGGAGTACAAACGCCAGACTGTGGTCTGTCTGCGGTACTGGGCGCAAGCGGACCGCAGACGCCCAAGTCGACCGCAGAGCGTCGTTCATATATGCGATATCCATTAGCTCTTATGGTGAACTGCAGTTTGGTAAAATGCGCAAATGCAAATGTGGTTAGTCGGACTGCAAAATGTGGCTCGTATAACCCGACGCGTGGCTTACTACAGCGACTGTTCATGAGGGATGCTGGTGCAGCTCTTTGGCACATTCTTATGTCTCGCAAATACCATTTAATGATACTGCGTGATACTCCTAATTTCCCTGAAAGTTTCTTAGGCTTGTTCTAGGATCTCCAGCTACAGCTGCTTTTGCAACGTCGCCGCCGAGAGTCCATGTACAACATGATCTTCCACCATCTTCAAGACACATGTTTCCCTCTTGAGACTTTTTGAACCAGCGCTGAGTGGTGCGGATTGATATGTCACCCTCGCTACTTCGCACATCTCACGAGCGGTGTTAGTCGCTTTGCGGTCTTTTTTAAAATAATGTCATATAATTAACCTAATTTCACTCATTTATCGTTATTATTAAAACCGTCTGATGAATATTTTTGAATATTTTATATCAAGGGCAATGCTGATGTAATCATCAGAAGCAGAAAGAAAAAACAGAATGGCTTCTAGGGCTTCTTGAATGGCTTTTGGGGATTCAAAACGGCGTCCACGAACGAACGGCGAAACGGCAAAAAGCCACACAGTGTCATATCCGGTGAATAATGTACAGAGGTAGGGTTAATTTCATTTAATAATACCGAAAATATTTTTCATTATGTCAAAAAAAAATTGTGCTAAGGGAAAAAAAATTAAGTCGATATCTTAGGCTCCTCAAAGTTAGTCAAAGTTCAAAGTTTTCAAAAAAAAAATTTCCCAACTTACTTTGATCGGAAATTTAATTCTCTACAATAAAGGTCCTTACACCAAATTAAGTATAAGTAAAGAGAAAATTGTTGAAATACTTTGAACTTTGATTAACTTTGAGAAGCCTAAGATATCGACTTAAAATTTTTTCCCTTGGCACAAATTTTTTTTTGGCGTAATGAAAAATATTTTCGGTATTATTAAAAGAAATTCGAAAAACACGGATATTTGGCCCACCCTATTGTAAAGAATTAAATTGCTGATCAAAGTTAGTTCAGATTTTTTTTTTAAACCTTGAACTTTGACTAACTTTGAGGAGCCTAAGATATCGACTTTATTTTTTTCCCTTGGCACAAATTTTTTTTTTGGCATAATGAAAAATATTTTTGGTATTATTAAAAGAAATTCGAAAAAACGGATTTTCGGCCCACCCTAATGTACAGTGTTTATTTGATTTTTAGCGAAAATCATCTTGGTGCAAAAACCATAAAGTGTTTTAACACAAATCTGGACGTTTTTTCGAATAGACTCACGAGAGAACACACAGTAACAGTTAGAAACAGAAATATCAAATATATTTGAAAAAACAAGGTCTGTTTCTTATATACGAGGGCTTATTAGAAAATTCTTCGACAGCAAACAATTTAGAAATTAAGTTTTCCAAGCTATTTTTATTTTTCAATATAAGCTCCCACAACTCTTCTACGACTAGCTAGGCTTTTTTTTAAAAGAATTATTAGTTTTATTCTGCAATAAAATCTCTATTGTTATTGACAATCTTCGCGCATCTCTCTGATAAAATTTCCATTCCCTTTCTATAAAAAATGGGTGATTCTGAAATAAAATATTCGAGTTCAGTTTATAGCTATCGCAGTAGGATTTTTTTTCCACGACGAAAATGTTTCATAGATCTGAGAATATGATAATCTGAGGGTGCAACATCAAGAGAATATGGTGGGCAAGGAAGAACTTCTCAGACTAGATCTTTGATTTTTTCTTCTATGATTCTGGCATTATGAGATCTTAATACTACCTTTTCAATTAATCATTATTGAACGTTTTTGAATCAGTCATGTTTAGTACATGAAGCTGAGCACAATAGTATTCAGTATTTATGATTGAATAGGTACATAGTAAATTGTTCCCGTAAAATTCCGCCATACTGGCAGTAACACTTTTTTAGTGCGAAAATCTGGTTTTGAAATGGGTGAAGGTGGTTGTCTTGGTGTTAATTATAATTATTTCATGGATTGCTTTATAGAATTCACTTTTCAGCTGCAATAACAATTTTATTGAAGAAAATGATCTCTGTTTTCAACTGTAAGTTGATATGGCATGTTGCAATAGTTTATTGGAGATCAGCTTCAATTTCAATCACCAACGGTTTATTGTCAAACTTAGGTCTTTCCAAATTGTATATCGTCGAAGAAATTGAAATCGCCATTCTTAATACCATTAATGGTATTTGTGGTATTGCTATACTCTCGAAACTTATAAAGCATCAAATATATAATAAGGAACGTATACATACTTATCTTCCATTCTTATAGGGTTTTCCTTTTTTTTCGAAATTTTAGCAATAAGCACACTTGGATTGTTCTATGAGGTCCCGCCGTTTTTTTTATCAAAAAGTTTAATTGAAAAAAGCAACAATTATAACAACAAATTAATCGATTGTGTATCCTACATTATTGTTCGCAACCTGCTCGCACCTCTCGATCAATTTATTTATTTCCGTTTCACCAGAAATCGTCGGGCCTGAACTCGTAAAATCTGTTAAGCTAGATTTTGAGATCCTCATCGTTGGGGAAGTTTATGCCCTTCATTTAGTTGGATAGTGAGCGCAAAAGGTGATAATCGGTTGGCGCAAGATCTAAAGAGTACAGATATACAGAAAAACCTCCCATTCGAGATTATTCAGGGGCTTGACGTTATTTGCTTACGAGATTGTGCATTGCCGTGGAGTAAGATGACTTGGCCTTGTTGATCGGATCGTTTCAGTTGAATAGTTTACACGGTGCAGCTGGGGAAAATAGCAGTTCTTATCGACCGTCTTGTTCTTCTACAGCATTTCTCAGTACACGAGGCGCTCCCAGTCTCACCAAACACAGATTATGGGGAATCATGGAATCGTTTCCCAAAAATAATGCCAATAGTTTTGTAGCATATAGTAAGAAAAGGGCTTTCGAATGCATATAAATACTTGATCAAACAAAATAAAAGTAGAGGAAACGAACGAACTATAAAAGCGGTTGTAATTTATAGAACAACCTATTATTTAACTAGAATATAGGTTATAATGTATTAAATTAAAGATTTATCTGTATATGGCAATGTATTTAAAATTTGAATAAACGACATTATTTCCCACGGCATATATACAACATGCATGCGGGACAACAGAGGTGATAGATTAGTTGATTTTGCGGAAGGACAAGAACTGTATATTATGAACTCGTTTTATAAGAAAAAAATCAACAGAAAATGTTTGTGAAAAGTCCATCTGGTCTTACAAGTGAAATTGACTACGCCATGTGAAAGGATAAAACAATATTTTGCAACCTTAACCGTTTTAATATTGAAATTGGCCATAGAATGGTATGAGCAAAGGTTAGGATAAACTGTCGAAGAGAGCGTACACGAATGGTAAGATCGAAGAAGGGCAAAGTAAATTCTGAGAAGCTGCTTGGGGGTGCCAGCGATTTTGAGATTGCTTTGTCGAGATGTTTTGCCGTGTTGCAAGACCTAGAGGAGACGGAAATAACAGATCAGTATGAAAAAATAATCAACAATGTGGTTGAAATGGCTGTTGCAATAGCACTAGCAGAAAAAAGCTGCAAACAGTCAAAAATATCCAATGAGACTATTAATTTAATGAAAGAGCGGCGTAAAATGAGAAATGTAGGGAGTCTATTTGGCTTAGTCGAGTACGTTGAATTTTGCAAAAACGCATCGATTCAACATGCAGCAAGTGCAAAAACACTAGAAGAAAAAGGGGGAATAAACAAAGCAAAACACAAGGTGAGAAATAAAAGAACACAAATGTTTGTCTTAATGTGTGATGATGGCACGATGTGTAGGTAACGAATAGAAATGTTAGAGGTTATCAGAAAATTTTATTCAAAGTTGTATGAAGATCAGAACCAGTCAAAGAGAGCAATGCCCACGGAAGAGCAAATGCCAGCTATCCTGTTGGATGAAGTGACAAATGCTATAGAAGCGATGAAGAATGGAAAGGCTCCAGGAAAGGACAGTGTAACTATTGAAATGTTAAAAACTGGCAGTCGAACTTTACGTAATATACTGGCAAAATTGTACAAGGATTCAGAAGTGGATTTGGTACAATGGATTCAGTACATTGGCAAGCAGGATTCAGAAGTGGATTCAGTACAATGGATCATATCTAAGTTGTCCAACAGGACATAGAAAGGCACAATGAATAGACTATGCCACTGTGCTTAGCTTTTATTGACTATGAAAAGGCAGTTGACTCAATATCAAAGCAAGCCATAATGGATGTACTGCTTAACCAAGGGATAGATAGATAGACAGCGACAGTTTTCATGGATGACCTTGAAATTAAAATCAATATAGAATGAGGTGTACGGAAGGGTGACTCAATATCGCCTGTTCTTTTCTCAGCCTGCCTTGAAGAGGTGTTCCGTAGTCTGGATTGGGAACAGAAAGGAATGAAAATAAATGGTGCCTACTTAAGCCACCGTAGATGTGCAGATGATATCCTTCATCTCTCACAAGACCTAAATGAACTACAAAAACACATACAAAAAGTTGCAAAGGGGGAGAACGATTTGGCTTGAAAATAAACCTCAAAAAGAGTGAGATTATTTTCAAAAAATTTGCTGAAAATAGAATATTATCTATTTTGGGAAGTAATATAGAAGTGGTGGATCACTACATATATCTTGGGCAAAGGATTTCAATGGAGGGTGATACAGCCCGGGAAGTGGAACGGCGTGTTTAGTGTGACTGGCAGGTATTTGGCAGGCTCAACATAGTATTTAAGGAGAAACTTCCACTTTGTTTGAAGCTAAAGGTTTTTAATCAGTGTATGCTGCCTGTTCTGACTTATGGAATTGACACATGGATACTCACATCCCAACCAGTTAAAAAATTTAGGGTAGCACAGAAGGGAATGGAAAGGTGTATGCATTACAAAGCGGGACAGAAAGACCTGCGCATGGATCAGAGACCAGATGAAAGTATGTGACATCACTGGAAGGGTGAAGGAATTGAAATGGAGATGGGCAGGCCACCTAGTGAGGCGATTTGACGACAGATGGTCCAAAGCAATCCTGGAATGGATACCCCTTGATCATAAGCGTCCCCGAAAAAGACCTAAAACACAATGGATCGATGACATCATCAAGTATATTGGACCCGAATAGCAGAGGAAAGCTCAAGATCGCGCGAGATTGATGCATGCAGGGGAGGCCTTTATCTTGCAGTCGATCGACAATGGTTGAATGATGATGATATACGACATTATATACGATATATATATACAACATTATATAAGATATAATATTCCAAAAAAACCCCAGCTTGAAAGTCCCTGTACAAAAAACTTTATCGTAATTTAATAAAAGTCGAGAAATTTGACAGAACATTTACAAACCCGGTTTAATTAATCGCAGTAAAAATATACAAGAAGGCGTAAATTAGCATTAAAACAATAAAAGTAGGATATATTTCTTAAAATAATGCAAAACCTAAATAAATTCAATTAAACAGTATGGCCGACAGAAGAATGATATTTTTCTGTGAGAAACGTCCCAGATAGACACGATAACATTAAGCTGAATATGGAAATTATAATATCTCGTTTGCCTAAGTAATTAAATGTCCAAAGCCGAAGAAGAAAGAGGGATTACAAAAGGTCCTGACGTTTGCTTTCTGTACGCATTTAGCTAACGAGTCTGGCGTGGTGGATTCGCCGTGAAAAAATCAGTTTTCGAACCGTCCTGCAAGATGCTTTCCTGCTGGTTATTTCCACGGTCGCTTAGCGATAGGTATTATTTCTTATTATTATTATTATTTTTTTTTGGTTTTATTGTTTGTTTTTGATGCTTCTGCTTTGGAGGAAACTTGGAATGAAACATTGGTTTTTGATGTTTTATTTCACTGTGGTGATTTTTTATTATCCGGTCGGTTGCCTGTAAAGTATTTTCCAATAAGAATGTCAGAACTTTACCATATAATATCGGCAACATTGTTTTAAATAATATTAAATGTCACCCATAGGCTGCTGCGTTAGATAGATGATTCAATATCGCGTAGAAATTGGAAGTTAGAAGGCCTTTGGGAAAAGTAAACTTTTTCGATGAACCGCACTTCTGTCTTAATGGGTTTGTGAACAAATATAAATGCAGAATTCGAAATGGTGAAAATCCTCAATTAATTCAGGAGTTGGTGCGTTTTTTTGACTGAAGGAGTGATAGGACCTTATTTTTTTTAAGACAGTGGTGGATTCGTGTTGCTGTTAATTGTGAAGAATATCTTTGGCTTGAATTGATAAATGTGATTATAAAATATGTTTTCTTTCAACAGAATTTATCACACATCTCTCCAAACAATCGATTTATTACAAGAAAATTTTTCTGGATGCGTTATTTCATGAAATGATAACGGCAACTGGCCACCACGGTCATGCGACCTCACCCCCTTAGATTATTTTTTGTCGAGTTATGTTAAAACTCTAGGTTACTGTAATAAAGCTCGACCAATTCTTGACCTTAAATGAATTGAAGACACTAGTGTATGAAGATGTTATGTGATAAAATTCAACTTTTAAATAAATCAAGATCAAAGTTTTTTTTATGTAAAATTGTTTTGGGTTTGTTTGACACAAATGGCAACATGTTTAGCTTATTGCTTACTTACTTACTTATTTAAACCTATGCTTCTATACCGTTAGGTGTCAGGCATGTGGAGTTGAGGTTGGCTTCAATATATATCTCTCCATTTCTTCCTACCTTGTGTCAGTTCGTTAATTTCATCCCATATTATTTCCCAGCCTCCTATCTTATCCCATTAGTTCATGTTCTTCTTAACCTTCCTCTACAGTTCTTCCCTTGCTCTCATGCTTCGTACACTCTGTGAGTCTGTTTTCCGACATGCGACACACATGTCCGAACCACCTTAGTTTCCTATTCTGCTATTTTATCATTTATGGGTTCAATCTGTAGGTTTTCTCTAATTATTACATTTTTGATTCTGTCTCTTTTTGTTTTATTGTCTATTTTCCTCAGGAACCTCGTTTCGATTGCATTTATACGTGTCTTATGTTTTTCTGTCAGAGTCCTTGTCATGCTACTGTACATTATTGTTGGTCGGATTACCTTTTCAATCACTGTTCACAATCAAGAAATTGTTTTCATCATGTTAAACATTTTTCCGGTTTTTCCCAGTCAATCGTTTATTTTTCCTTCCATTTTTCCTTTGCTCTCGATTGTCGATTCTAGGTATTTGTAGCTTTTCACTTGTTCTATTAGCTTTCCAGTTAATTGTATGTTATGTTGTTTGTTTTCTTTGGATATGATCATACCCTTTGTCTTGTGTATATTAATTTTCATGTTTATTTTTGTCAGCTCTTCATTCAAAATTTGTAAGTTGTGTTGAAGGTATTTTTCTGTGTCTGCTACTATGGCCATATCATCTGCAAACATCAATTCGGTCAATTCAATCTGTTACAATTTCCAGTATCTGAACTTTAATGTTTTCATCCTGTTCTTTGCTTCCTTTAACACTTCGTCTACTACAATCGAGAATAACGATGGACCCAGCATACATCCTTGTTTTACTCCGATAGTTGTCGTAAATTACTTCGATTCCTCATTGTCATCACGCAGTTCTTGTTGTCTCTGTACATAGCCTTTATTACTGCTACTGTTCTATCAATTTCTCGTTTCTCTAGCGTTTTCCATATGTCCTCTCTTATAATTCGATCAAAAGCTTTTTCTAGGTCTATGAAAGAAAATTGTATATATCTGTTCTTTTTTATTAGTTTTATTGCTTGTTTGTCTTATTATGAACAGTAGATCTTGCGTGCTCCTTCCTCTCCTAAATCCATATTGTGTTTCCTCCATTGTCATCTCGATTTTGCTCCTTATCCTTTTCTCCAATATTCTGGTCATAACCTTTCCTGGTATGCTGATCAACATTACTCCCCTATAATTATTGCAATCTCTCTAGTCACTCTCTTTATGTATTGGCAATATGATTCCAGGGTTCCATTCCTTTGGGACTTTTACCTTTCTCATAATGTCATGCAACAATCCTGTCAGGCTTCTTACAGGAGTAAATCACTTCCTTGATAAGGAAGGACCTTATTATTGCTAAGTTATCAAGTTAAGCTAAGTTATTGCTAAGAACCATAAATATTTTTTAATTGAAAGTTGTACTTAAAAAAATTAACTTATTCGCAAAACTGAAGAAAAAATGTACATAACACATTTATCCAATGTAAAATGTTACAAAAAAATTCTGATTCCTACAAAAGGGATGTATTAAACAAAATCTTAATTCTCGATTAACAAAACAAAGATTAAATATAAAACTTGAATTATCATGAACATGAAATATTATTAATTTTTTAGGATAGGTTCATAGAAATATCCATACTCTTGTGTTAAACTTCAGTAATTCCATATTTCATACGAACTATTTCAATTTCAATATTGTCAGGTGCTGATGTTCTATTCTTATTTTAAGGGATATTAACCTTTCTAAATTGAACTGTTTCATCATATAATTCTTTATATACGAAAGAACCATAATCTTCAACTCTTATCCAGTTTATATCATCTCTAAATCTCACTGGTTCATTAAGTTCATCCTATTTTCTATTAATCAGGCGAAGTTTTTGTGGTAAATCACTGATCTTTCTTAAATGTTGAGCCATGTCAATAACCTATTTTTATCAGCTAGCCTTTGAAATTATTTATCTGAGATTCTCAGGTGTATTGTATAAGTACAAAGTCATGTTGTCGTAATACCTTTTCTATTCTCCCAAAATCTCTATCGGAATCCAAGTAAGTGTGGCCAACTTCTGGAAATTTGTGACCAATACAACGAAAGTATCCCTTCATGATAAGATATTTGTACAGGCAAACCATGTGGAAACTATTCAGCACATGAGTCCGACCAGATGATCAAGTGGTATTTTCCCACAATACTTTCGTCTACTTCAATCTATTTGACAAGAGAACTACAGATTTTAACACAAGTGCTTTTTTCTGTGTTTTTTGCAACAATATGTATCCCAAAATTGTAAAACTACAATTGGCGAATGTAAAATGTCTTAGAAGTCATTAGATTGGAAAATGGCATTGTTTGTTGCATGTCTATTGTAATGTAAACTGTATTATCTATAACTTTTGCTTTTTCTTTGCCCGCTTTGAGTGGTTAATTTCCTGCTGTGTAATTCTTTATGCTATTTTTTTACCTCACCTGCATTACAAGTAGTATGTGTGTCACTTTTTGAGTTTCCAAATGATAAATTAAACTCGGTCACAAAAATTCTGGAATTGGAACATTTCTTAATTTTAAACGTATCACGAACTTTTTATTGATTACATTCCTCTGAATATAACTCGTATATTTTACTTAGATTAAGAAGAGGAGAAAGGTAGTTTTCATGTAGGTTTCTATTTCTAGAGAAGGGGACTCATCTACTGGAAACCTCTTTATATGTGTCGTAACAAAGTCCTTAATTTCTTGGCCTAATTTGCGTGGCCTTTTGAAATGCCTTGCTCTACTATTCAGAGGAAGGCTGAAAATCTACTTTTTAATCGACTTTGTATAATATCGATTTTTTTTCTACCTATTTGTTATAAATCACATAGAGCTTCTTTCTTTACATATCTTTCATTACATCTATTTCCTGTGTCACTGTATGTATAGGACGCTGTTTTATGTTTTACACTACACTAGTTTTTTAACTACGCATTTAAATCATAAAGCGTTTTTCGCATTAATATCAAGTTCGTAAAATTCCTTAAGAAGTACATGCCTGTCTTCTTCTGGGAAGAGAGTGCTACATGAAATCACAAATTTGGCCATTCTTACACTTTTACCCTCTGTATCACCAATATCTGAAGAACTGCTTAGGTCTTCATTGTTGGACACGTATTCAGCGTCTTCATTACTGTCTGAGAAGTGAGAATCTACTGCTTTAGATTCTGAAAAAAATATTCCATATTCTAAACCCCATATTCTAAGTTGTAACTTTCATAAATACTCCCAAAATGCTATAATAAATTGCTTAAATTAAAACACCAGTTGGGATGTAACTTTAAACCTGGTAGGTAAACAATGATGTAGTTTAAGTGGATGAAGGAGCTACATAACACCTTCATTTACACAACCAGTTAAACAAACATTATATTTATTATGGATGAATGTGTTATGTACCCATATGACCTTCTTCTATTCTTTTATTGATAAATAATGTAACATACCCCCTTCATTCACTGATAAATTAGCACTGTTGTTACAAATCAATCTTACCTCTCTAAATGTTATACACGGCTTTTGACGCACCACGAATGTATTTTTTGACCATTTCTTTGCATCAATCGACACGAGCCTTTTTTGAGCGATTGTCAAATTATGCGGAATCCAACGCGCACATTTTTTTTACGGATAAATGTTCACGTAAAATCTTGTGTATGCTTGTCATACTAATGCCAAGGGATGCCTCAATCTCACGATATGTTACATGACGATTTTCCTTTATCAGTTCTCGCGCAGTTTCGACGTTTTCTGGCACAATAACTGATTTTGGACTGCTCCCCTTCATATCCAGACTTTCCATCAAGTTGCACCAGTTGGCCCCGCTATTTTCACCGATAGTTAACACTAAGTTTTTCCCTGCATGTATGATGCCCTCATCAAAGGGATCGGCATCAAAGAGGGCTTGATAACAATCTAATAAGGGTTTGACATTATCAGACATGCCAGGAATGAAATGCGTTCTGCAACCCCGTGGTATAGTTTTCCACGAAATCCGCTACACAAGATCAAAGAAGTTACGGCCTCGGAGGGATGCGCTCTATCGAAATGTGTGAATATCGGAATGTTCTCTGAGAATGTCCTCCAGTCGGGCTTCGTAAAGTTAATCTTCTCTTTAGAGGCACCACCTCCTGCTTCACCACGGCGTCCACCACACAAATGGTGGAACGATGCTGAATGATGGGTATAGGTGCTGCTAACATTTTCCCGCATTGTGTAGCTATCTTTTGAAGTCAATTATATTCTCTCCTCCATGTCCGCCTGGTGAATGACAGCGGCAGCTTGGGATCGTGCATAAGCTGTAAATCATTTGTCTCAAACCACAGTTTAAGATTTTCTCCATTCTCGTTACTGATGTTATATCCCCATGCCGTACTGTGGCAGTTGATATCACCCATTACAAAATTAACGCTCTCACGGCTAAAGTGTGAGAGTATTGTTAGATTGAGATGCGCGTATGGTGTTTTATATACTGAGATTATGCTATATAACGTAGTGTTCACTGTCAGGATTTCGTTGTTGTCGTTATCCGTTAGTGGTCTCGCGAAGATGGCGTTTTTCTAGGGTCAGTTTCATGCCGGGTATCTTAGGCCGACGCTTTGTGTTGCCTCTATGGGTCTCCAGGATCAACAAGAAATCGCATTCGTGTTCGTTACACACCTTATATACCAGCCCTTCTTTATTTCTGGACATTCTCAAGGGCCATTGCGATTGTTTCATTTTGTTCGCTGTTTGAATATTCCCAGGGTGCCACCGAATGCGTATATTAGTTAAAATTGGGAAATTGATGTGATAATAATGAAAAATTACAATGCAATCTTCGGTGAGGCTCCTTCTATGCACCCCAGCACGAGACCCTCTCGGTCTCACCAACAGATCATGGTCTTCTTAGGATGGAAATCTTGCTTAACTCTCGGTTTTGGGGTTTCTTCTATGGGAACTATTTCTTCTATGGTTTCTTCTCCCGTGGCTATTCTGAACAAGAATCATTGCTTATTGAACCGATTTCTCTTGTTGTCGTCGATTACTTTGTGTGGGATCCAAGGTCCTAGTTTTTAAGTAAATCCCATACACTGAAGATGTCGGGAAATTGTCACAAGGTCGCAGTCCATCTTTTTCGGTAATTCTTGGCATGTTTGTCCCGACCAAGTTGCCATTTCTGAACATGGCAAAATAATCCGAAGCAGTCCGATTGGCTATACTATATTTTAACAATATATACTAGGGTAGTTGATAAGTTCGCAGAGCAGAAATTATTAAACAAGTTTATAGTACAAAAAATACTTTATTCTTCCATACTCCCTTAAGCTCAATACATTTTTCCAGCGATTTTCCAATTTATTTATTCCATCTCTGAAATGATTTTCTGGAACTGTAACCTCTTCATTTGATGAAAAATGCTTGCCACGTAGGAATTTTTTGATGTTTGGGGACAGATGAAAGGGGGCCAGATCTGATGAATATGGTAGATGCTCCAACAATTCGTAGTGTGACTCTTTCAATTTGGCCATTGCAAGAACACCTCTGTGAGCCGGTGCATTGTCTAGATGAAACATTTTTTTTCTTCGCCAAATCAGTTCTTTTATTACGAATTTTTGCATCATATTAATCTAAAGGGTTTGAGTAATACTGTCTTGTTGTTACCATAACCTTTTTGGTCGATTTTAACCACTTTCGATGCTTCGGCGCTGAACAGCCCGGTTGTCCACTCAGTCCACTCGGCGGTTTGCTGGCTCAGTTCCGCATCATAGTGAAAAACCCAAGTCTCATCCATAGTTACAAAACGACGTTTAAAATCTGTTTTATTGTTTCGAAAAAGATCCAAATGTTGGTTAGAAGGTTTTACTCGAAGTCAAGCCAAATTCCTATTTTAAAATATGAAACATCTGTCTAGTTAAAACGTCCATGGCCTTAGCAATTTCATTCAAAATGAATTGTATCTTATCCAAGACCATACCACTTATATAATTAATTATTTATTCAGTAGTTCCACTTATTGGACGTCCAAAACGAGAATCATCATCCAGGCTTGTACAACCACGTTGAAACTGACCTACCCACTTACACACCATTGTTTTTTAAAAGCAGACTCCCCTGATACATTTACCATTTCACTATGATTTTCCATTACCTTTAAACCTCTTTTTACAAAGAATTTAATAACGGCACGATTTTAATATTTTCCATTTAAAAAAATCACACTGATACATTTACTTAAAGCTGCTGGTTTTGTACGAAGTAATTGACAGATCGACTTCACATATGTCCATATGAAGGCTGAAACTTTAAAATGTAGTAGATTATATAGTTCTTTTACTGCTCTATAGGCGTCGCTCCGTAAATTTTTCAATTAGCCTATTATATTCTAACAATTCTTCACACTATATATATATATATATATATATATATATATATATATATATATATATATATATATATATATATATATATATATATATATATATATATATATATATACTAACCAGATTTAATTTGACTTGTTAGGAAATAAATAAGGATGCGAAGTTGGAGCACCCACCTTGTATATCACCCTACATATAATAATTCACTATATATATTCTAACTAGATGTAATTTGACTTGTTATACTGTTTATTGTACAATCTCAAAATAGATTAGGATGCCAAGTTGCAGGACCTCGCAGTGGCAATTACCGTTACGGACAGATGAAATAATGAATAGCAGGATTCGAAATGGATTTCTTCAAACGAACAACAACAATAATTTAAGCGAAAAGGCTACTGCGGTAGTATTAATATCCAAGAAAACGTTTTATATAGTTGTTATTTATATTTGGCCGACAGGAAAATTTGCCGCAAGACGGTCTCTGTGTGGCCCAAATAGATCGATTTTTATGTCGAATAGTATCTGGGCCTCGAAGGAACGAAAACGTTTGATTCATGTTCGTTTCTGAATTATTACCGAGGATTGGAAATAGGAATATAAGTGAGTTATGCCGAGCCGATGGTAAGTTTGTTTCGAGAGACAGGTTACGAAATAAAATTATTTGAAATATTAAATATTCGATATTAGGGTTAATAATGTTTCTACTAAATAAAATATGATGCTTTTAGACGATTTAGTTTTATTTGAAAGTAGATTTGTTTTATTATAACCGGAAGAATAAATTCAAATTTATTTACATTGGATGGCAAACGTTCAGTAGTTACATTAGTTGAAGGTTTTAGATTTCATTATTAATCGATATTTATAGACGGTTTTCAATATTTGTTTTCTATAACTCTCCAGAATTAGCCCTTAACATGGTGTTTTCTATAATTTTACATGATTTTTGGAAGATTTTTTGAAGTAAAAACTTCTTTAGCCACGTTGAGCGATTTTCGGTAGGGGCAAAACTTATAGGTTTGCGTCACCGACATGCTAGTGGCATGTTGCGCCAGACGAACGACAAATTGTGTTTCAAATGTATTTTAATGTGTTATAATGTGTTTTGAATTAAATTGTCTTTTAGATGATCATTATTTTAATTGTTTAATTATAGAATCACTGTGCAGTTCAAGCGTGAGTACTTAATATGCTAATATGTTTATGTAGAAAAATGAATTGGTATCAATATTTGTGTTGAAAAATTTAATATTATTTATTTTTCTAATATTTAATATCTGCAATACATCGTGCAATGAATAATTCATAGTGGCATAGGTGTTATCTTACTAGGGGGGTAAAACAGATTTCTAGTTGTTCGATAGTACTTTTGTCGCGGATTTTAAAATGAAAAATTCTGTAAAATTTTATAATACATTTCATTTCTCAAAATTATTGTTTATTGGTTTAAATTGTCTTAAATAAAATACGTGTTTTGTTATTTTTTGCAAAATGATTATTTATAAACTTATATCATTGAATTTCACCATTAGAACTTTACATAAAAGTATAATTAGTTTTTCTAAATGCCTATTTTCTATATTTATGTAGATCCTCGATTCTACGTGAAAAAATATACCTTTAAAGAACAATTAATTTAAAAATTCCAAAAAACAGAGTTATTCCGAAGTTTCAAGTTTTCATTTCTGATGGCAGTCCCCATGACTGCCTATCTTTTTTTCAACTTTTTATTTGTGGATGCCTTTCCAGAAAAACCGTACATCTTTTGAGGCGGTCTCAGTTATCCGTAATTGTTAAAGTGTTTCATGGAAAGTGCTTGAGACATCGATGAAAACAAATGATAGTCGGAAGGGGCCAAGTCTGGTGAGTACAGCGGGCTGGGCGTGAGTTTCCCGCCAAGTGCAGAAATGGTGTCGCGGCCCGCTTTCACTGTGTCATGAGCGTTGTCGTGCTGCAAAATCACTTTTTCATGTCTTGTAACCCATTCTGGTCGCTTTTCGATCAATGCATGGTAGCGAAAGGTACTAACTGTTTCACCTGGTTTCAGAATGGTAGACGACACCCTTTTCCCACCATATGCATAATATCCAAAGCGATTCCAAAGCGTCCATTCTTTCCAAAGCGATTCGGTTTTGTGTTCGATGTTGATTGTTGTAATTGATTGTTGATAGATATCCTAGACGATTTTTTGCTTTTTGGGTTCTCAAAATATATCCATTTTTCGTCTCCAGTCATAATCCGATGCATAAAAAGTATTTCTTTCACGCCGAGAAACCAACACTTCGCGCACCGTTTTTTCGCTTTTTTGTCTGTCGTTCAGCAGATGTGATACATATTTTACTGCTTTCTGGATCTTTCTGCCATTTGTTGTTAAATTTGCATATTGCCTTCTTCAAACAATACCTGCAATCTTCAAATTGTTTCAGTTGACCTGGGCATTCTTTGTCATTCAAGTCGAAATCGCCGCTTTGTCATGTGTCTTGAACATTGAAAGAAATATGATGCTAACTCGAAATCGTTTAAACATCAATGGAATTTTGAAAGGCACTGTCGTAGCAACAAAATGACATAAAAGATTAGACTGTGAACCGACTCTGGTTTCCAACGCCGTCTCTTATAAAAAAGAATTATTATCCGCCACACCTGGTATACACATATTAATTATATTCAGCTGTTTAATCATTTCCTTCGCATATTTTGTATAATGTGTACCTACTATAGAATATAAAAATGTATAACAGAGTTAATATTCATCATCTGTCGCAATTTTCTTCTTTCATCTTCCTGTCAGCTACTACGGTTTTCGAATTTGGTAATCCGATGTTTGTGGCAATGCCCTTAACTTTATCCTTCCATCTGAGCCAAGGTCTTCCCAGTTTTCTTCTACCATCTGGCTTTGTAGACAGTACTCTGCCGACATTCTATGAACATCCATTCTGTTGACAAGTAGCCACCCTCATTAGTTATTTTAGCAACGAAAATTATTTAGCAACAAAAAATTAGCTTTAGACAAAAAAATACGCCAGCTTATATATCACGGGGAAGTTCAAAACCAATGCCCGTTATTTTTTGAGTTTCACCCCCTTACCTCCAGCCGCTTGTACCTAAAAAATTTTAATGGTAACCCCTATCTTGTAATATATCATTTTAAAGGTTGGAAATCCTAATTAAACTGAAATCGGTAATAGAGGCAAAAATACAATCTAGTAATAGAGGCAAAAATAGTAGTATATTACCATCGATGTCTAAAAATAGCATTTTGTGTACGAGTAGAAAATTAATTATAACACAAACATAAATTAAAGAAATAAATGTACTTTTAAAGATACGATTTAAAAATTAGCTTTATTAACTGTTCAAAATGTCCACCACTGTTAGCTAAACAATAGTAAGATGTATGTAAGATGTGTTATTAATTAACCTACATGTATGCATAATTCTCTTTTGTAGGTCCTGAATATCCTGTGGCGAAGTTTTGTATAAAACTGTCTTTGATGACGGATGACTCCGAAGAAAGAAATCCAGTGGCGTATATCTGGAAATCTTGCCGGTCATTCCACAGCGTCTCTTCTGCCTTTGTCAGGAAACCTCTGATCCAACCAACGTAGTGTGGTGATGTGTCGTCATGTGGAAAGAATAAATTTTGTTCATCCAACAGTGGGTTGTCTTCATTATTGATTTGGTTTTCTAAGGACTGTGTTATGAGTGGATCGATTTCGTTTACCAATAAGCTTTAGTACAATTGTTATGTTAAATTTTCTTCCAACCCTAAAAATATATTAGATAAAGTTAGATTCTTCTATATTTATTTCTATTGCCCGGTTACAAAATTCAAGCCTTCGATCGAAATAATTTTGATTTAGTTCTTGAATCAATTGTATATGATACGGATGAAATTTATATTTCCTTGTTATTCTGTTCACTATGGATTTTTTACGCTTATCGCGTTTTCAATCTGTCTGCATTAAATATGCGGATTTATAATTATAGCTTGAGGAACTAAATATTCGTTTTCTTAACTCGTAGCTCTTTTCTACCTTTCCAAGTTTTTTCGTAATCGACACATCCAGTTCTTTTAAATCGCTCTTTCAGTCGTATAAACGCTAATACATTAGGATGACGTTCGGTATTAGGGACTCTTTGCGCATAAATTCTATTTGCTAAAAAAAGAGTTTTGATCACTTGCGCCCAAAACATAGATTATGCTTATCATTTCATCTCTAGAAAAAATCATTTTCGTTCTACTTTCTGTTCTAATAAACATTCTACTACACAATTTGAGAGTTCACAAAGTCTAAATAATTGACCGTTTGGTTCATTTGTTTCTGCGCTATGATTGTCTAGGGCGTCTAGGCCATTTGCATGATTTAAGTTGTAATGAGATTTCACATTTCTTTTCGATAGTTAAAATAATTGATCATAAAAATATTTTTTCCTATTTAATTATGAAAGAAGTAGACTCTTTTGTTCTATATAATATAAAAACTGTTTAAAAGCTATACTAGAACGATTGAATTGAATTGAGTTGTATGACGTTATTACTAACTTCCTAAGGTGAATTCCATTGAGAACGAAATATTAAAAACAAAAATACAAAAATCTCGAAAATTCTGACAGGTAGTTGTAGGACATGTTCAAGAAAATAGAAGTAGTCTTAGGAATATTGTAAAATGAAAAAATATTAGACATTTCATTTAAAAAATTGAGATATCATGTTTGGAATTTTGTTCTTTTATCTCAGTTATCCTGGACATACTTTGTAACGCAGACAGTTTTGTTTGCGTTAGAAGTTAAGACATAGTTTCACTAATTTTTCTACCAAAAATGAAAATCCTACTTCAACAAATAAATAAAATATGACACTGCAAAATAGAATCTGCAACCCCGATTTTTTTTTTTAAATGGCGGATATCGGTAAAACCATTGAGTTTAGATATAGGACATGAAATATGTTTAGAATCAATATTAATATATATATATCAATAAAAATAGAGAGTTATACTATCCGGGAAGTGAAACGACGTGTTAAATGTAGCTGCCAGGCTCAACACGGTTTTTTAAGAACAAACTTCCACTTTATCTAAACAGAAAAGTCTTTGATCAGTGCGTCCCGCCTGTTATGGTATACGGAAGTGAAACCTGGACAATCATATCACAATTAGTTCAAAAACCTTGGGTAGCACAAAGGGAAATGGAAAGGTGTATGTTTGGCATTAGAAAAGTTGTAGAAAGGAAAAGAGAACAAAGGAAAACATGTAACATCATTGGAAGGGTTAATAAATTGAAATTAATATGGGCAGGCCATATAGCGAAGCGATGTGACGGCTGACTCAATAGTTAATAATAATCAATAGTGCCTGCTATAGTTAATTATTAATGACTGTTTTAAACAAATAACTATTCAACCTACCCCGGTACATGAGTTGCTTACTAATTTTATTACTTAATTTCTTTAAAAAAATGTTGTATACCATATTTTTCCATTAACACCTTCAACACAAAACCCAAATCTTATTAAAATTGTTTTTGCAAAATGTGATATAACGGATAAATTACATATTGTTCTTTCGGTCTCAATTCCTGTTACCTAAAATAAAAATGTTCCACCTTTTTAAAAAAAAAATTAATGCGTTCTGATTTCAGCGTGATTTTAAAATAAATGCTCTCTAGTATAGAAAAAATATATCTTTAGAACCATTTTAAACGATATTAGTCTTGTTTTACAGTTATAGTTGTAATTATAAAGTAATAGGATTTTCCTTAAGGTTTTTTTCTTTAGTCAGGCAATAGAAAAAGCCAAAATTACGAGGGAGCTTTATTTAATTAACTTCTTTACGCGACGCTCTAGAATTCTTACAGTTTTTTCGTCATTATTATTATTATTGGTTATTTCTTCCTTATTCATACAGTGGATAAAATTTAGTATTTTGGTGGAATGGACGTGTTTCCTATTATGGGATTAGAAAAATATGTTATATTGTGTAAATTATAAAATAATCATACTTCAACGAGTATTTTAGAGATCAGTGAAAAGTCAAATGACTTGAAAAATGGCAAATGTCCGTTTTTTACTATTTGTCAAACATTTTATTTTAATCAATACAATTCAATTTATTGGCTCTGACCTCTTTTGTTGGAACAGTTTTACTGGGACAGTTGGTTTCGTTTAGTTCCACCGCTACCAGAATATCAATAATATCTCCTAAGATCGCCTCTGGTCTTACAAACTTTATTAAGTTACTATATCGAACATTAAAAACACTAAAGAAATCTAATAAAATAAAATTGACATACACAAAAATTTAAGAAGAAAAAGTCCTAACATGAAATAAATCAAAAAAGCAATAAATATTTTAATGTGCTTTACAAGACCAAAGAGCATGAATTGCACAGACGATTAATAGAGACAAATTAAACACAGATGGAAATACAGATAAAAGAAATTCAGAACGCCGTAAAAAAATCAAAACAGGTAAAGCTTCAGGACTTATAATATATAACCTGAAAAGTAAAAATCATCAGCATTGTAGTTTTGATTGCCTGCTGACAATGGCTTCACAGGTTGTATTTGATAAAACGCTTGCAATTCATAATGCAACCACAAGTTACTAATCCGATTTTTAAATTAGAATAAAAAAATTGTAAAATGACTCACAGCGCAAAGCAAATTCCACAAGACTGGAAACTAGCAACTATAGTCCCTATAAACAAGAAATGAGAAACAGGTTATTGCAGTAATTACTGAATAATTACACTAATATTAGTGGTTGAAAAACTATACGAAAGAATACTAGAAGCAAGATTAAAAAAAGAAATAAATAAACACTATAAGAAAACCAAGCAGAGTTCAGAATATTGCCGTTTAGCATACGGCAAGTTATGGATAGAGCTACAGAAGGTAATAATGAAATGTTTTATGTACAGTGGACAAAAAACATTTGACATGTTACCAACAAAGAGGATTTGAGATAGTCTAACAAAAAAGGTGTATTAAAAATTTGTATGTAAAATTACAAGCACATTTATATATGAAGACACACAGAATTCTGTGAGATCCGAATCAAAAGAGTTGGACAAGGAGGCATACTAAACCCAATAGTTTTCATTACAGTGATGGAAAAAATATCCAGAATAGTGGTATATTATAACTATATGTTTTAGACAGGCAGTTTCAGCCTGTTAAATAAAACCTTCTATATGCAGATCATCTGATATTAATATCCCAAAGATGAAATGCGCAAAACCCAGTGTAAGTATGTAACAAGATACTCCCTGAATATGAAATAGGAATCAACTTTAATAAGTCAGAAATCATAGTTGTCACAAGACAAAAAGCAAACATACAAATTAACATAGATGGACACAGAATTAATTCAACAGATATTCGGAAATATTTCGGGGCAGATTTAAAGAAATGTGGCAGCATTGAGGCAGACATAAATAATAGAATTATGGCAACATCCAAATTATTTAATGATCTGAAATCGGTAATTCTGAACAAAAGAGAAGTCAGTAAAGACACCAAGTTACGGATCTATAAAACGGTTTTTGTCTCATCTCTAATATTTGGAAGTGAGTCTGAAATCTAATATAACAGCTCTGGAAATTTTTAAGAAGGATTGATGGAGTATCAAAACTAGACTGATTGAGAAGATTAGAAAGACAACTCTGTTGGTACGATCACTTAGTAAGAATGAAGTACGACAACCTGGTGAAGAAGATATGGGAGGAGGCATAAAGCGAGGTAGGCCTAAGAAAAGCTCTCATAGCTTCTCATATCAAATGGAATGAGGAAGGCTGGAACTAGGCACGGAACTAGGCAAGGAACTAGACATGGAACTAGGCAAGGATAAAAGCAATGGATAGACAGCGATGGAAATGTATGTTGACACTTAGCAATATAAGAGATATGCGACAATGATTATTCCTACCTTTAAGGAATGTAAGACAAATTGTCCAGCGCCATCCATTGGCGAAAGTTGTGAAAATGACCTGCGAATTGAGACCTCAGACTCGAATCGGATACAAAATATTTGACATGTTAGATTAGTGAAGGAAATTATTTGAAACAGATACTTTATCACTCATATTCCATATTCCAAGTGGACACCCTGCAGATCTCTGCCGCCGCGACCAAAATGTCAATAGTATCTCCCGACCTCGCTTCTGGCCTCATACCATTAGCTTCATCAGTCTCACTCATATCGGCTATCTGAGAGCAGCTGAAGAGACCACCATCGTTTATTCCTACCTGAAAGGCGCGGCGAATCACATCGCCAAGCGCCATCTACAGTTGGCTACAGTTGAAAATATGATGTGCAAATCATACCCTCAGCCCATAGGCGAGGTACAAAATAAACATGTGACACGTTAAATAACTGAAGGAAAATATTTGAAACAGAGAATTTTTCAGCTATATTACATGTTTGGTCCTTTTGTGGTCACCAGAATGTCAACATTATTTCCCGGACCAGTCTCTGGTCTTCATCAGTCTTCAACATGAGATCGCTTATACCGAACTCAGGCGTCGACAAGAGCTCAATAGTTTTCCTTTTGGAAAAATATCCTCACCTGAATTTTCTTCTTCTTTTCGCCCGCAGTTTTAATGTTCTGTACTACTTCTTGAAAACAGTGAGATGTACTGGACAAGTTCTCTCAATTTCATTGCTTCTTTCAACGAAAGGGTCTTCAGTTAAAAAATTATAGCTTCTCTTTTTCGGGTAAGTCAAGCCATCTTTTTATGCCTTTTCTTCTTCGTTTTCTTCCTTTTCCTCTTTATCTTTTATTCCACCATTTTGTCTGTTTTTTCAATACCTTTCTAATACGTTGTCATACCATCTTTTTCTTAGTATCCCCAATTATCGGTATTTTTTAAACTTCCAGCAATACGTTTATTGAAAGGCAAAAATTTTGTGACTAGTAAAAATTTTAACTCTAACTTGCTAACGCCAATTTCTTAATGTTATGCCTTAACTGCTCTATAGTCCTTGATCTATGTACTTTATATTTAAGATAACCTCACAGAAAGAAATCAGGAGTTGTAAAATTGAGTGATCTTTGTAGCGCACTATTTTATACACTATGGAATATGCTATCCAACAGCATTTACGGATTTGAGTGTTCTCAAAAGAGTAAGTTCTAATTAAACTAGAGAGAAGTCCAGATGAATCCCACAATGATATTAAAGCGTGATATTCGCTAATGTTACTAGGGCATAATTAAAATATTTACGTTTGATGTAAAAATAAACAATTATACTTCACTATTTAGATGTTTAATCCGATGTTTTAATCCAATTTTCAATCGATAGTTTTTAACAAAAACGTTAAAATGAGGGAAATAAGTCACGGAATTAGGACAATTTTAAAATATTATTCTAAAAGGCTTCAAAACGACTCATGCTGCTTGTGAGATTTGCGAAGTAGAGGTGGTGTATCACTCAGTTCTGGCGCAAAAATTTCTAGGAAGGAGACAGAGTTGAAGATAAGGAAAGGTCAGGCCATTCGCGGTTTCTCAATGAACATTGAGAATGGTCTCTCCAGAACAAGCGCTGGAAAACTTACAAGGGTATTAAGAGTATCCAACACTGTTATTTACCGGCATTTACGAGGCCTAGACATGGTGCCAAAGAGCTGTAGAAGCATCCCTCATGAACTGTCATCGCAGCAAACCACGCTCAAAAACGCAACACATCGATCAATAAGTTTCCTGTCTGACTGGTCCCCAATCGACCGGTGGTCGATTGTGCCTACCTTCGAACGTCATGTGTCAAAATTTCATGACAATCTGTCTACTAGTTTCTAAGTTGTTGTGCTTTAAGTGACGCTAGTTTTGTTATTTTCAATACAATACAGAGAAGAATTTCGTGTGTTGATTAAGCATTGCTTTTTGATGAAGAAAAATACTGTTGAAGCAAAACAATGGCATGATAAACATTACCAGGACTCTGCTCCAGGAAAATCATGTATGCTGAATCCAAACGTGGCCGTACAAGCAGCGATGATGCTGAATGCTCTGGACGCCCAGATGAGGGGGTTACACCAGATAACATCAGAAAAATTCGCAAATTTATTTCGCAAAACCGTAAAGTAAAGCTGCACGAGATCGGTGATATCATGGAGATATCGAAATGAAGTGTTTACACCATTTTGCCTGAACACTTGGGAATGCATAAATTGCTATCGAAATGGATACCGCGTTTGCTCACAGTGGACTAAAAACAACAAAGTATTGATGATTTTGAGCAATGTTTGGAACTGTTTAAGCGAAATGTAAAAATGAAAGGTAAACATATTTAAGCGAAACTGTAAAATGAATTTTTTCATGCACTATTTGGCAATGGATAAAACATGGATCCATCACTACACTCTGGAGTCGAGTTAAATCGGCAGTTAGCTGAGTGGACAGCAGCGCGTGAAAACCATCCAAAGCGACCATAAACACAACCATCGGCAGGCAAGGTTATGGCCTCTGTATTTTGGAATGCACATGGGTTCATCGATTATCTCGAGAAACTATCAATAGCAAATATGACATAGCGTTATTGGTGCGTTTGAAGGATGGGATAACAAAAAAACCTCCAAATGAACAAAAAAAGTGCTGTTTCACCAAGACAATAATACATCGTGTCACAAATCGTTAGCAACTATGGCTAAGTGCATGAATTGCAGTTCCTATCCACCGTATTCTCCAGATATGGCCCTCAGCGACTATTATCTATTCTAACACCTCAAAAAAATGCTCGCTGGAAAAAATTCTTTCTACTTTTTTTCTTTTCAGCCGAAACTGAAGAATAATTTAAAGGCAAAGAGAAATCGTTCTCTAAAAAAGGTGTAAAAATGTTAGAAACTCGTTGGAATGATTGTATTGCTCTTCAAGGAGAATATATTGATGAATAAAGTCGAAATTTGCAAAAAAGTATGCCTTATTTCCAGACCTAGGACATATTGGCCAATTTGTTATTTATAAAGTCATTTTTGTCATCGCATATACTGTCTTCATCTTTGTATCTTCTTCTTCTTCACTTCAATCGCGTATAATGTTTTTTTTTCAAAAACAAAGTGTTTTTTCCATCAAATTGTTTGAGGATATACACATATATGATAGCAATAGTTCTGAAATACTTTCAAACAACTTGAAAACAACTTGAGGAAATAACTACGTCAAAAATAACGCTAACTCATTTAAAATGTGTTATACATTTAATTATGTTTATAGTCAAGTAGTAATAATCAATAAGAGAATCAGAGCTTTGAAATCTGCCTTATAGTAGTTCAGGAATATCCCCCAGGAGACTTAATACCACCACCGTCGTCTTATAGCAAACTAACAACGATACATATCGTAAATCAGAGCACTTCCATGGGTACAAGCCGGTCTTGGCTATCAAATTATGGCGATTTAATTATCCTGGTAGGCCTGCAGGGTCGACAGATCTCGCCGAGCTCTATAACGGGCAGTACTTAAAACGATGCTAGTGTACGGTTAGGTGGTTTACGTTTTGCCCCGTCGTACTATTCACCGAAATTACAGTCGAACAACGGCAGGCAGCTGCTGAATTGAATCCAATCTTTCAAGTCGGGAGTTAAATTTAGACACTTATCGGAAGTTAGTAGCGGCGCGCCATTTTGCTGCCGTTACAGTGTACTATTTTTACTTCGTTTCTCGATTTATTTTTATTGTATATCGATTTAATGAAAGACAACACAATACAAAATTATATTATGTTAATTTTCAGCCTTATCTCTATTTCTTTCCAGCCTTCTCTTCTCTCTTTCCCTTTTGTTTCCAGATATTTTTAAAATGTGCGATATAAGTATACTATAAAGAAATTTTTTTGTTTGTTTGTTTATTTATTTCATTAATATTAATTAATTATCTGGGGGTTACTTATCACTTTTCATATTGCATTGGACAGTTGGTCGAAATTGTTTTGGAACCGCTGGTAAAGGGGTTGTCTTTTTTTGTGATGCCGTATACAGGCCATTTTAGACCCATTGCGTTATGGGTCTAAAATGGCCAAATGGCCAAATGGCTAAATGGCCTAAAACGGCGCCAAAAAGTTCTTTATCAACTCGGTGCGGTCTTTTTCCTTATTTTTGGACTAAACCCGGGAGTCGAATCCACTAGCTGGCCACGTTCATCGCCTTAACCACTGTGCCAACACAATCGATGGTTATCTTTTTTCAAATATTATTTTATCGTTCAATAATATAAATAAATAAACTAAATATATTATAATTAGAGAGTGGATTTCTGCCCGAGCTCATGCAAAGTTGTCGGGTACTTATCAGTGTGTTTGGTTATAGTCATAATTTAATTAAGATATTCATGAGATTAAATTTGTACTAGCTTACTCTTACTTTTTTTACCATACAATATAAAAAAACCAAACAATCCAATGTACTGACAAAAAACAATTGAAATAAATTTGTAAATATTTTGGCGATATAGATATTTTCATAAATGAAACGATTTAATTCTTCTATTGGAACCTGCGGTGTGCAGCATTAAACTCGAAGAGATTTACCTCTAAACACTAAATCACTTTCTTAAACTTCTCGACGCACGTTTTGCTCACCAAGTTAGCATCATCAGGAAATGATTTAATCTGAAGTAGAAGATTAAATCATCTCCTGATGATGCTAACATGGTTAGCGAAATGCGCGTCGAGAAGTTTAAAAAGGTGATTGTGTTTAGTTGTAAATCTCTTCGAGTTTAATGAAACGATTTCTTTAGTTCAACGATTATACAAGTCTGGTCCCTAATTAAAATATATAATATTATAATTAATATTACATATCAAATATTTAGGTAAGAGTATATAAATAACAAATAATATATAGTCTGTTATAATACCCTCTAGCCCAAAAATAACCAGAGTGGTTTAAAAACGAGAATAATTAAAAAATCTTTTAATTTATTCTAAATATTCTCAGATATAATATCAACGGAAATATTAGGTTGTCCGGAAAGTTCGTAGGGATTTTTTATCGTTTTGGGTTCTCGAAATATATTTCCCAGTCATCTCCACTCACGATCCGATGCAAAATATGTTTCCTCCATGCCGAAAATGCAAAAATTTGCACACGTTTCATAATAGTAAATAAAGCATGAATGTACCATTACATGCCAGAGACGAAGCAGTAGTCTATTTGAATGTAGAGCATGTGAAAATGCACCAAAGGACGAAAAAGCTCCATCTGGTGCAATTTTTCAAGTAAAAGTCTATTGTTTTATTGGTTCTAGTGGAGTGTGCATTGACTACCTAGTAAAAGGCGGGACCATCACTGGGGAGTATTACGACCCAGTAGCAGATAAATTGAAGGTATATGGTGTGTAATGGTATATGTATGGTATAATTGATGGTATATGGTATATAGTTTGCAGGTATATAAGGTATAGTGGTATGAAGATACCACACTATTCATACCAATCGTCGACATCTAGACAAAGAAAAAATATTCTTTCACTACGATAATTCATCTATACTTATGTCTCTGGTTGTTGCTATAAAATTTCATTATTTACGCTTGGAAGTCCTTCCACATGCACCGTGTTAATCGGATTTGACTCCCACCGATTAATTTCTCTTTCCAAAACTAAAAGTATGGTTCATTAGAAATTATGAAGTCAAAACTAAGATAACTGCTTATTTTGCAGAGTTATAACTAGCATTATACTTAGAATATTAAAAAGTTGGAAAGTCGTTAGTCTGCATATATTGAACTACAAAAAAATAGTTTAAACATGGTTTTAATGGTTAAAAATGGTTAGTTAAAATGGAAATTTTTTCGGTTTTTTGTCAACCTAAAAACTTTAGATTGTACCTTAAAAAAATTGAACTCAAAGAGGTGTTACCCAAAACATTCGGTGGAGGAGGTGTTCAAAGAGGTGTTAGACAAAAAATTACCTTTTTTTTAGTGGGTCTACGCGCGTTTCGCTAACCATGTTAGCTTCATCATTGCATGATCAGATTTCTAACTAACACTAACCTAGAGTCTATTTAAAAAGCAGAAACTTTTAATGAAGTAAACCAAGTTTTACATTCAAGCTTTAAATGTCCCCATCGATTGTTTCTACATGTTGTGTCCAAAATTGTCAACAGTCAATAAGTTTTCAAATTTCACCAATAAGTTGACGCATGTTTTGCTTCAGATCATCAATCGTCTGCGGATTATTTGAATAGACTTTGTCCTTGAGGAAGCCCCACAGGAAACAGTCGAGGAGGTTAGATCGCATGATCTTGAGACCACTAAATATCACCATTTCGAGAAATGACGCAAAACAAAAATAACAAATTCAAAGTTTCCCTCCTTGAATGACACCTTGCGCTATCTTGTTGAAAGAACACACTGTTAAGGAGAATATTATCTATTTGGGGCCATAAAAAGTTTCTTAACATATTGCGATAGCGTTCGTCATTAACATTTACTATTGTTCATTTCCATGGAAAAATTGCCCCATAACACCTCCAGCCAACAAAACACATCACACTGTTAGTCGAAAGGGATGTCAGAGTTCTTCTGCAGTTACTCTATAATTTTCATTTCCCCAAATTCTACAATTTTGCTTGTTCACATAACCTGTGAGGTGGAAATCCTCTTCGTCGAAAAACGTCATTTTATTACAAAATTCTGCATTATTTATAACTTCATCAATCGGTAATTAGTTTTAAACGCTAATTTGACGGGTACGCAGCGTTTGATATGTCTCGCGTTGCATATTTCGTTCGCTTCGCGAATACTTGTTTTGTTTTGGGGTTTGCTATGTGTGTACACACTGAGTAGTACTTTAAAAAAAATCAACTTTTAATTCCAAACATGAGGGTGTCTGATTTAAAACAGTTAATCATGGTGGCGTTAATAATGGCGAGATGCTATTCACAGACAAAAATGTGTACAACAACTATTTTTTGTCATAAAACTTTGATATTTTTTTTAAACTTTTCGAACTCATGAACTTTTTCGAATCTTCTCTATTGATTTGCAGTTACAATAAACTGTTTAAATGGTTTACTCTTCGGGAAACGGCAAATACCTACTTATTCATTCATTTATCTGCGCAACAAGCAACAACCCATTCTCCAATGTCCTTGTAAGTAGTAACAATAAAATATTTTAATGTTTTCCTGGTTCACCTCCTGTATAGGGTTTCAATAGCATGAAAAGTAAAAAGGAGAAAGGTTCTTCTACGCCCTCCCACTTTAAAAACTCTCGAGCCGCCACTGTCTGGAAGTTATAAAGTGCCGAGTCTCTGGAAGACAGATGCGAGATATCAAATTTCTAGGTTAAGTCGTTGAAAAACCCTTTTTTGGACACCCTTTATATATTATTTCTTTCCCCGATTCACGATTTTCTTACATATGCCTGTTAACATTAGAAATTTCACGTAAAAATAAAAATAAAGCAAAAATATAATTTATAAGATTTTATTCTTTTTTCGTTCAGTTACATACATTATGCAATCCATAATTTCTGTTTAAAGAAAACCGCCAACAAGCCTTGATGTAAGTATTCATTAACGGCCCCGGTAAACCACGCATTCTACTAATAATACCCGACCAGTACTTTCCAGTCGGTTGTTCTTATTTCCATCGAAATCGACAAGTATAAAGGCAGCTTTTTCACGAAACAATATTGATAATAATAGACCGCCTCCAATAGGCCACCCCCGCCTCTTGTTCGCTGACATACCGCTCGAGGGGGCGGCAAGTACTGTAAAGACAGTTGTGTTGCGGTCTCGGGGTCACTGAGCCATCGTGTCAGAGGGTACTGACGGTCGTTTCGTTGCCGCAGGTGAAAGTCCCCAGACTATCTCATTACTGACACTAGTGCGGATTCTTGCAGGTTAGAGGTCAGCAACCAAGCCATAAACACATCGTCGCGACTGTTGATTGGCTAATTTTTATTTACTGCTTTGTTTTATGTCTGGTTTGTTACAGCACACAAAATTTTCCATAAAGAATGAAATAAATATTACTCCTAATGGAATAATTAAATTATTTATTAGTTTTTAAATTAAAAACTAAGAATAAAATATGAGAAAGGATTGAAATACTAACAATTGTTGGATACGGTGACAGAAAACCCACTTAGGCTGAAGTTTGTTGAGTATTTAGTTAGTCAACAGTTTCAAAAACGGTGAAAAGATTTAATGATACAGGCCGCATTAAAAGTCGTTCAAACCTAGGAAGTCAATAAACAAAAACTAATGAAAACTCGCTGAATGTTTCAATAGTAAGGTTTCCGTGGAACAATTAGCTTTAAATAATAACATGTACAGTCGTAACATGTGCGTCAGTCCAAAACATAATAAAAAAGATTTTTATCCTTGCAAAATACAATTACTACAAGAATTGAGTGAAGATAATTTTCATCAAAGAGTTGAGTTTTACAAAGTTATGGTGGAAAAAATAAATACCAATCCAAATTTTGTTTCAAATATTATTTTCAATAAACTGTGTCTGTTTACAGACACAACTGAAGGTATTGGGCTGATACTAATCCGCGAGGGATGGACCAGGTTCATACACAATAGTTAAATGTTTGGATGTGATTTAGTGGCAAGAATACCATAGGACCATATTTTATTGATGACAACCTGACAGCAGATAATTATTTAGATCTATTGGAAGAAAATATCATCCCTCAGCTTTTGCGTCTGTTTCCAAATGTAATTAACGAAAACCAGGAAATATGGTTACAAAATGGTGAATCAACACGGTATGGCATTAAGGTTAGAAATGTTCTTAACACTACTTTCCCAAACCGCTGGATCGGTCGACGAGGAGCTATCGATTGGCCGGCAAGGTCACTAGACTTGGCACCACCCGATTTTTTTGTGGAGCTTTTTAAAATGTCGAGTTTACATTAATAGGCCAGAAAATCTCGAAGATCTCAAATTGCGAATTCGACAAGAAATTGCCGTAATACCTCTTATCTGACGGGAATACACAATTTAAGGTTTCATCATCCGACGAAAACATTACTGTCAGCAAATTAATGGTCGATACTTTGAACACCTTTTATAAATAGCTCTTTAATAAAAAAATTATGTTGATACTTGTTTTTTTTTAAATCTGATATTAACAAAAAATACCGAAACACCTTTTAGCCATTTTTAAAATCTATTTTAAAAAAAACATACAATATTTACCTCGTTGGCAACGAGGCCAAAAAGTGGCAAACATTTCCTGATATTTGTGTACATAATAGCGACCCTGTATAATTTCTTCTATAAACTATTTCGCAATTCTTGACGTTCTGTTATACTAAGCTTAGGTAAAACTTCATAATAAATAACACTTTCAGAAACTCATCACACGAAGAGCTTGATGATTCACTTTCGAAAAAACACTAAACAGTGATTTCAGAGGATGAACTCTTGATTCATTTGAGGATTTTGATCCGCCAAAATGCTGCAGTTATGTTTGTTCACAAACCCATTAAGCTAGAAGTTTGTTACGTCGGAAATATTATTTTTTCGCCAAAGTAGGGGTCGCCATATATGTTTCCATGTTGAATGACCATTATAGAGCTTTATAAGTACCTTGGAAGAAAAGAAGCAGAGTTGTGAGATGTAAGATATTATGTGGAAGGTAAAGGTGGAATCTCAAATCATGCCGTACAAATGTGGTTAAGAAAGTTCAATGAAAGAAGAAAAACAAATGCAAAAAGAAAAAAAAAGTTTATCAAAAGTTCAATGACGGAGGAATCAGGGTTAGAGATCAGTCACGTTCTGGTTGATCTATCCTAACAGTAGAGTCTGAAGTTCTGGGCAAAGTCGATAAAGTTAATTCACCAACCAGCTGGTGCAGGTTATTTGTTGAATACAAAATTCCTCAAACATCAGAAGTATATTTTTATTTTCTTGGCAAGGTTATCAAACGTCGTCGAGAAGTGCGATACCATTTATCGGATTGACTTGCTATCCAAGATGAGTGTAATTCAATAATACCGACAAGTAAAACTACTGTTAGCACCCTATTGAGACGTGTTCCCAGGAAGGCTTTGCGAGTTCGGTTCGAATTTGCGGGCCTATTTTACTTTAAACTGATTTCAAACCATTTAAGTTAATTGAAAATATAACATCTTTAATAGATATAACATTTTTATTTAATATTAGTAAAATTGACATTTTGCCCTATCATTTCAGTAAATTTGTCTTGTTTATATTATAGTGCGAGTAATTTTCATTCATCTAATATTGGATCATAATCCATATCTATTCCAGTCAATTTTTTCAAACATCCATGCTGGTGACTCTTGTTAATTTTTTTCCTCGTCGTCACTTTTTCTGCAGAAGATTTGTCAAGATTTTCAATACTTTTTCAAGGGTTTGAAAGATACTGCTACCGAAGAAAATATATTTTTTAATGAATCAGAAACAATAGATAAATTAGAATTAGATTGGGAAAAGCTTACTTATGTAGCTACTGATAGTCCAAAAAGTATGGTTAGTTTTAATATTGGTATAACTAGAAGCATAAATAGATTATTTGATACCAAAAGTATACATCAAGCAATGAATTTGTACTATATCGCACATCAATAATATTTAAGTTTGTACTATATAACGTTATTTTTGCTATAAATTTTATGAGAAGGGCTGGATTGAATCATCATCAGTTTAAACTGTCATCATCATCATAATCTATGCTCGTTTACTAGCCATTACCAGTGTTGAGTTAAGGTTTCTTAATCGTGTGTCACTCTCTTCCTCCACTCTCTTCTATCTTTCGTAAGTTCTTCGACCTTTCTGCAGTCTAGTCCCACTTCCCTAAGGTACTTTCAATCCCCACTTCTTTCGTGGTCTACCCTTTGTGTTCCTTTCAGTTTTTTCCATTTTCCACACTCTCTTGATCAGTCTTGTGTAAAGCATTCTGCATATGTGTCCAAACCATCGCACTCCACTTTCCCTTATTCTTCCTTCTATAGATTTTACCCCCAATCTCTTTCTAATTTCGTTGTTTAGTACTCGGTCCCTCCAAGTTAATCCTATAATTCTGCTCAATACTCTCATCTCACTTGTCGTTGCCTTTTCATTCATCTATCCTTCGCTTGCTAGTTTTTTGTACTTGCGCTAGCCCTGTTTGTCATAACAAATCCATTTTCATTCTTGTTCCATGCCCAGTTCAGTTCATTCACTATTAACTTTTGGAATTCTATCTAAACCCTTTTACCTTCTGCCCTTTCTGCTTTCGCTTTGTTTCTTATTTTTCCTTGTATCTCTCTCTCCGCTTTACTCATATAATTTTGAATAAATATTCTTTGCTCCCCTAAATGCTCATAAGTCTGTATTTAATTATTCCTTCCTTATCCGTTTTGGAATTTAAATCGACCAAACACACTTTTTCCTTCATTTTTTGTGATTAGAGTGGAGATCCGAGTAGTTTGAGAAATAAAAATCCGCCGCCGGATTTAATAATAAAGACCGCCGTAAATAGCTAAAACAAACCCATATTTTATATATGTTTGTTTTAGCCATTTTAGTTATATTTAGAGATGTTTAGTCTCTATTAATACATTCGTGATAGAAAAATCCCAACCCGTTCTAGAACTTTCTGAACCTACTTAGCACTGGGATCTTTTATATCTAAATATTGTGAGTATATTTTAGATTTTAATTCATTGTGCCATATACTATCGAAGACCTGGGTAAAGTCTAAAAATTGAGCTGGAGTATATTTCTTGTTATTGTAATTATTGGCATGTTATCGAATTGGAGTGTTGATATTATATTTCGGTTAGTAATTTATACACTTAATTTTATATCGATGTGTATCGAAAAGCTTAGTTAATGTACAAAGAGAACTAACTGGCCTATAGGTGTTTAATTACTGCTTACTAAGTTATTTCAATGAGATTCAGTATAATATTTGAGAAGGCAGGTTGTAGATGTTGTTGGGTAAATACTGTTCAGTTAATATAGTGATAACCGAAGGCAGTACACCTCTTTTCATCTGAGTAGAACATCATGTTGCTAACTGAAAGGGGGAGAAGTTCTTCTGGCTTAATATTTTCCTAGTGATCTGCCATAGCCCTGTGTCTTGTGGTTCAAGTTTTCGAATGTGATTCTGAAATTGTTTCATTCTGTCATTATATAATTCTCATTTTTTATGATATGATCTCTTGTTCTTTGTCATTCACTACTAGCTCGATTATTTTCCTTAATTAGATGGGTGTTGGAATTGGAGAATTTGTTCTAGAGTAGAGTAGAGTTGAAGTTTTTTAAAGTCCTGTTTTTCTGCAAGGATAGATGAGACTCATAGGATATCTTCTATTGTAGTTGTAACTAATTGAGCAATTCTCGAAAAAAAAAATATGTATAAGAAGATAAGATAAGATAAGACAAGATATAGATTCCTGTAAGCATAGAACTTTAAATGAAGCACAATAATAAGTACAAGTGATAATTTTTATTTTAACTTGAAGAACAACAAAGGGCATTATGTTTTGAAAACATTGTCGTTGAAATGTTTCCTCGGTTTCGTCTGTTGAAATGCATTTTGGAGACCCAATTTTCGGTTACTCTTTCACGCATATCACGTCGTCTATTTTCAATGGTGGCTTGAATGATTTTGTTTATGCCCAAGAATTGTTCGGGGTGTGTTTCTGTAAACCAGAGAGGTCGCCTTCCAACTGTTCTTGAGCCCAATTTGTGTATAGTGTATTTTTCCATGACGAATTGATATAATGTACTGAACACAGCGTCTATGAGTGACATTTATATTTACGCAGCGTTGCTGCTATTACATTCTGATACTCTAATTGAACAACTTATTGTTTATACAGAAATAATTTTTTGCATAATCTCATAATTAAGAAATGTAATATCTTTAAGATAATTACGGAAATGTGGAGTTATTTGTAGAACCTTTCCAACCAAATATTACAGTTGCTAATTATGATGAAGACTTCTCCGGTACTCCTACAACTGTTGTAGAAAAAAATAATCTGTCACTATAGACGTATATCATTTTTTTTTTCATCTAATTATCTCTATTATACACTCGACCGTAGCCTGTATTTATTTCATCGCTCTTATATCATCTGCGAAAGAAAAAAATCTACAAACAAGCCGTCACATTGAACACTATTAACTGTTCCGATAAACTGCCTATTCTGCTAATTGTATCCGATCAGCGGTTTCCACTCCGTTCTTTTTTAATTATATCCGTCGATGTGGACGTCGACAAGTATAATAACAGCGTTTTCACCAAAACAATATCGATAATAATAGACCGCCTCCGAAAGGCTACCCCCGTCTTTAGTTCGCTGGTATACCGCCCGAGGAGGCGGTAAGTTCGATAGAGACAGTCGTGCTGCGGTCTTGGGGTCACTGAGCCAACGTGTCAGGGGGTATTGAGACTATCTCATTACTGAGACTAGTACGGATTCTCGAAGGTTAAAGGTCGGTAATCAAGCCATAAACATATCGTCACGAATGTTTATTGGCTCATTTATAGTTATCGGTTTCGGCTCAAGTCTGCAGAATACGATGTTTTTTTTTACAACTTATTGAAATTGGTGGTCCTGGTCTCACCCTAGTATGCTTCTATTCTTTTCTGTCATTTTCTATTATTATTACGTAATCTATAATGGATTATGTTTTACCTCTACACCCATAATTATCTCTCTGTTGCATTTATGTATATCCTTGTGGACCAAGAATGTGCTGGTTGTTATTAAATTATTGTATAAATAGAAGCGCAATAGTCTTTTCACATTGTTGTTTCTTAACGCCTTTCCGTGTTTACGAATTCCTTCTCCAATCTCTCTATTTCTTCTTACCCCACGTCTCTTCAAATCTTACAAAATCAACAATATTTTCCTTGCATCAATAACCTCCTTTATTTGCCCGCAGAAATCATCTTCTCACTTCACTATCTCAACTTAACTTGATCGATGCAAACAAGAAATTTAAAACTGAAAATAGTTGAAATCAAACACGGCCTAATACCGAGTTTATTGCTGAATTCGACATTACTGAATACAATATCATGAAAGAAATTAAAAAAATATAAAAACTATAAATGTGATACAGAAATATGAAAGCAACGAACCCCACCCACCCCTTCAACTGGATGGAATATGTTCATTTAGGAGGAGACGCAGGTTGTTGAGATTGTGGAACCCAGCAGTTGGGTGTCTGATGACACCCAGCCCTGTTGTGTCATTGGACGCAGTCCAAAACATTCTAACACTGCATATATATATATATATATATATATATATATATATATATATATATATATAATATATATATATATATATATATATATATATATATATTTATATATATATATATATATATATATATATGTATATATATATATATATATATATATATATATATATATATATATATATATATATATATATATATATATATATATATATATACCAGGTGTCCCATTAAGGATGGATCGCGGCCGTATCTTGAAAACTATTTATCCCACAGCTTTGGGGAAAAAAGAATTGTACTAAAAATGATCATGAGAAATTCATCAAAAATATTTTTAAACTTCTAAAATGACCTCTAGAGGGCGTGACGAGCTAAACATTTTTAAAAATCATTTTTTTTGTGTGTTTTCAAGTGTTATCCGAGTAAGAAAAATTCTCAGTTATAATTAGCAAACTGTCAACAACACAACTTTGTTTTATGACATTTTGTCGTAATTTCACGAATAGAGGGGGGGGGGGGATAGTTTTACCTATTGAGATAAAATATATATATATATAGGTATTTTTCTTCAAACATAATCAGATAGTGCTTTTCGGGATATTTAAAATTCTACTAGCGTCCCTAGCGCTTGAGTGTGGATTCTCATTAATTGAGTTGCTCGAAATTCACGAGAACGATGCTGATTAGGAAGTTTATTAACAGTTCCGGTTTGATCAAACTATTGGCTTATGCAAGAAACTGTAATATGATTGATGTTCCGATCTGGATGTCTTATATTAAATTCTTTTGCTGCTTCACGAAAAGTTTGCGCGCCATCATCAACTAACCTTATAATTTCTACTTTTTCTTCTAAAGAATAAATCAATGTTGCCATTTGAAATCACTATAACACAAATCAATCAGTCAAAGTGACATTTGTTAATTAGTTTACAATTTTTGATTTCCATGGCATACATAGTTTTAAGAACAGAAAGTGCATGTAATTATTAGCAAAATTTTAATATAAATATCACAAATATCTGGGACACCCAGTAATTTAGAACCACCAAAATCGGTACGATTTGGCTTAAGGTGGTTGGAAAAATATCAAATTAGTTATTTTTCCAAAATTCTTTCTTTTTATTCAATGGGCATGTTCAACCAATGCTAGCACAGATTTTTTATGTCGTTTTTCTGAATCGCCTCGATGACCCTCGTTACGGCTTTTTGAACATGTGTAACACTGTCATGAAACGGGAAATAGTCATACGGAGATAAATCAGGCGAATACGGAGAATGTCGAAGTACTCAGACTTATTTTTTTGCTAAAAATTCAGTCAACAGCGACAGTCCTATGAAATGGTGGAAAAACCAACTTCCCGGAGTTCCATTTTTGGTCCTCACTCGAATGATTCTCTTCCACAAATGCTCGATAGCATCCAGATAATTTTCACCAGTGAAATTCGCACCGTAGGCGATCATTTCACGCACTTTTTCTACCAACTCATCACGATTTGTTTTTTGGTCGGCCTGACATTGGGTCGTCTTCCAAAACATCACGAAACCACTTATATATCTCAAACACGCGTATACGGGATAAGCAATCATCGCCATAAACTTTGTTTTAGCATTTAAAATGTTTCTATAAAAGTTGTACCGATCTTTAAACAATATTTAATATTAGCTCTTTGTTACATCGTGTTTTTGTGACGAAATGACAAAAGGTAATATCATCTTAAGCACTGTAACTTGACAATACGTTGATTGATTGTAATGATGGTAGTCTCGTTTTATAGAGGAAATATACAGCTTTCAAATTATTTATTGTTTCTAGAGATTACTTTAGTAGATCTTTTTAAATTATGATAAAGAAAATGGGCCATCTTCAATATCGTAGTACCAAGACTATCATGGGAAGTAGAGCAAGAAGCTACTGAAAATAGTCTAAAAAGCGGAATTCCGGAAGCGGAAGATCTTTGAAAGCATGCGGTCAAATTATCAACGCGTTCTCTATAACGAATTACAATACTAACTTCAGGCAGAAATTATGATCTTTAAAGGAATTGCTGAAGATCAATCCAGATGTAGGGGAAGGTTGAACAAAGTCAAGCTTCACTGACGGGCTGTAACACTACAGGAAGAAGAAGAACAAGAACTAACTTTTTAACAAATTCATATGTTATCAGATTCTCATGTTGCATTCTCATGTCTCAGAACTCATGTTGCATTAAAGAAATAATCTAATCCTGTCATCATTAACTTTGATTATGGTTCCTCAGCATACATAACCTATAACAGACCATTACATAATAATTTTTACAATACAGAAGTTTTAAAAGGCTTTCGGAATACACTTTTTATGATTGCTTATTATCTACTATAACAGTTATGTTTTATTTCTTGGAAATCAATAGGGTCAAAAATTATTAAAATATGTCATGATAGTTTTGGAAGTCGTAAACTTCATAAACGATTGTCCGATGTTGTGAAAGCAGCTCACAGTTCAGACAGTTGTTTTAAAAACCACCTCACTAAGAATAGTGTGCTTTATACTACTCGTCTAATATAATTTTTGCCGTTCATTATAATTTTCAGATTTGTCTGTTGTATGTCGCTATTGAACATTTTAATTTTGGCAAAGAATTACTGATATTAAAGTAACGATTTGTTTCAGCATACCCTGACAGGACATTCGGGTAAGGTGATGGCTGCGAAGTTTTTGGGCGAAGCATCGAAGATTGTTACAGGGAGTCATGATCGTACACTGAAGATATGGGATTTGAGAAGTAGGGCATGTAAGTAATTTGATTTCTTTATTTGCATTATTTACAGCGTGGCAGAGAAAGGAGCAAAAGACAAAATACATTTGATATATGTGGATTAAGGGAATGCATATCCATCAAAAGTCCAAGCCAAATGGAGAGATCTCAAAAGATGTACTGTAATTCTTCTTCTTCTTGCTGAAGTGCTACAGCCCGTCAGTGAGCCTTGACCTCTTTGAACCTTCACCTCTAAACGGATCGATCTCCAGAAGTCCATTGCCATTTTTGATGCGCAATATTTCTTCAGCATCTCTTCTTACATTCTCCTGCCATTGTGCCTTTAGTCTACCTCTTTTTCTGTTACCCCCTATTCAACCATCCATCATTTTCCTTGGTATTCAGTTTTCTGACATTTTCACTGTACGTCCTGCTCATCTGAGTCGCCAAACTCTCACATAGACTGCAATATCCTGATCTTTTTACAATTGTTTGAGTTCGAAATTATACCTAATCATCTAAATTCCATTGTCATTCGCAGCATCAAAAAATCACTCGAGTCGTTTGTTTCTCAGATACGTAAAGTCCCTCACAACTTCAATATTATTATCGCCGATTATCCAGTTCTGTTCTCTGCTTGGATTGACTCTTTTTTCCATCAACTTTATTTTGTCTATATTCATTTCTAGACCAGCTCTTTTGCCTTTATTTTATCATATGCCTGTCTTAATATTTTTTTCGATCGCGCTAATAGATTTAGGTCATCTGCATATCTTACGGCCTATTTTTTCATTATTTATCATCATTGGTAATTATATGATAATAATTAATCTTATCAGCATCAATCTTATCAGCATCATCAAGAGATTAAATCATCTCCTGATGATGCTAACATGGTTAGCGAAACGTGCGTCGAGCAGTTCAAAAAAGTATTTTGGTGTTTAATGGTAAATCTCTTCAAGTTTAGTGTTTCACACCAAAAGTTTCAATAGAAGAATTGATCTGTTGAGATTAATATTCATCGGGTCTTTACTGACGAAAAACTGTCTCATTCTCATGAATTTTTACCGAGTGATTTCAATACTGTCAGCGGTGATAAAAGTAATTTGGTTTATATTATTAACATAAGCTTTGTTCTCGTGAAATTCGTTTTTAACCTATACTGTTGGCTGACATCGTTTACTTTTTTTTTGTTAGCCTTAAGTTGTTTCCCTATAAAATTCAAATTATACAAGACATGTTGCATATAGACAATAATAAACGATTAAAATACTTTAATGTCATCAAATCTCCTGATATGTCGGCTCAGGAGTATTTTTATTATGGGGATTTCCTATGTTATTCTAGTATTTTGATGGAGACATTCGTGCTGAAATCTCTGCGTTATACAGTCTAATTTTTTTAAAACCTGACATAGGCTAACTTTTTAATTTGAAGTGATAGACTAAGACTTCCAAATGCAAAGTTGTAGGAAATAACTTTACAAATAATGCTTTGAAATGCAATGAAAAATTTGCAAACAATACTTTCCGGTGTTGCCAGATTTTTCTGTAACTATTAAAACAATACCTTTTTAAAAAACAAAACAGTATTTTTTTGTTTAGCATTTTGCATTTGGAAGTACTAGTCTATCACTTAAAAATTAAAAAGTTAGCCTATGTCAGGTTTTAAAAAAAATACACTGTTTATATATATATATATATATATATATATATATATATATATATATATATATATATATATATATATATATATATATATATATATATATATATATATGCCCACAAGGTAGCGTAACGGAACCGTGGAGGGAAATATTACAGAAATCTTTCACCCTTTCTCCACGTGGTGCCACCGATCGCCTTCGCCGAACTGTCAACTGAGCTCCAGACGAACGCAAGGAAAGCAGTTCGGAGAGACGATCGGGGCCAGACCAGATCAACTGGCCATTTTAATGACGGGTCGTGATCGCACACAACTAACGCCATCATACGGCGAATGCTCGTAACAGTCAGGACCGCTCGTAACATTCTGCCTGGAACCTCGGGTATAGTACCAGGTATGCCCACAAGGTAGCGTAACGGATCCGTGGAGGGAAATAGTACAGAAATCTTTCACCCTTTCTCCACGTGGTGCCACCGATCGCCTTCGCCGAACTGTCAACCATGCGACGTCACGTGTCTCTCGGGACCGGTTTCTAGCCTTTCAGCCGTCATCAGCCGAGCTCCAGACGAACGCAAGGAAAGCAGTTCGGAGAGACGATCGGGGTCAGACCAGATCAACTGGCCATTTTAATGACGGGTCCTGATCGCACACAACGAGTTATCGCACACAGTTACGAGCGGTCCTGACTGCTACGAGCATTCGCCGTATGATGCCGTGAGTTGTGTGCGATCACGACCCGTCATTAAAATGGCCAGTTCATCTGGTCTGGCCCCGATCGTCTCTCGGAACTGCTTTCCTTGCTTTCGTCTAGAGCTCGGCTGAAAGGCCAGAAACCGGTCCCGAGAGACACGTGACGTCGCATGGTTGACAGTTCGGCGAAGGCTATCGGTGGCACCACGTGGAGAAAGGGTGAAAGATTTCTGTAATATATATATATATATATATATATATATATATATATATATATATATATATATATATATATATATATATATATATATATATATATATATATATATATATATATATATATATATATATATATATATATATATATATATATATATGTATATATATATATATACAAGGTTTTAAATAAACATGCGGCAAAAATGCAAAGGGTTATTCCTTGTCCTATTCTAAGAGTATTTTGTCCTATGATGATTTTTGAAAAACCCCTTTGTTTCGAAGATACAGGGCGAACAAAATTTGCGACAACCATATTCGATATTTGTTGAAATCATTAATGTAAATAAAAGTAGGGTGTACGTCAATAAGTTTATCAAGTACAAACATTTTTTTTTCGATCTCGATCACTTGGAACGGCTGTTTTATCTAGTAAGTGGATTTCATCGGTCGCATTTGTTTATTTAGATTGAGTGACGTTTGGCTGTTTGACGTGTCTTAAATAGTGAATGAAGTCCTCTATCATAATGTATACAAACGCCGACATGACTGACATGCACTTCATGTATGGACTTGCTAATGGCAATGCATTACAAGCTAGTCGATTGTACAGTGAACGATTTCTAGCCCGTAATGTCCCCGCCCGAAAAATCTTCTAAAGCATTCATCGACGTCTTCGTGAAACAGGCATATTGAAACGAACTGAAGGGTCAGGAAGATCACTGACTGTAAGAACGGTACAATTGGAACGGAACAATTGGTACGGTACAATTGGAACAGAATGTGCCGGACATGAGAGCGGAAGAGCCTGGTAGTTCTACGCGAAAAATTGCAAATAGTTTGAATGTGAGTCACTGGACAGTTTGGAAAATTCTTAAGGACAATTTGTTGTATCCATACCACATTCAACGCGTTCAGGCACTACTACCTGTTGATTTTCCTCCACGTATTGCATTATGTCAATGGATATTGCAAACTTTACTTCGCATCCCTCTATTCCTGATACAAATTCTTTTCACCGATGAAGCCACTTTCGCAAGAAACGCAATAAGGAATTTTCATAATAACCATGTGTGGGCAGGTGAAAATCCGCATGAGGTATGCGAAGATAGTTTTCAACATCAGTTCTCGTTGAATGTTTGGGTTGGAATTGTAGGTGACTATCTAATTGGAACGGTATTTCTATCACAAAGACTTACTGGCGAGGTGTATCGCAACTTTTTGGAAGCAACGCTGCCTGAGTTTCTGAAAGATGTACCATTGGCAACAAGGCATGAAATGTGGTTTATGCACGATGGTGCACCACCACATTTCGGTTTGGTTGCTCCAGATTTTTTAACAACCCCTAGATTATTTCTCCTCAAGATATCAGAAGTCATTACGCTACTCCATTGGAGTTACGCTACTCCATTGAAGAATTTGGATGCTTTGCGAAATCGGATAATTGTTGGATGTAACTAAATTAGAAACGACCTTGGTGTGTTTGAAAGAGTTTGGCAGTCAATGACGAGAAGATTGAATGCTTGTATCAAGACTGAAGGAAGTCATTTCGAACATTTATTGTAGATTGAGCAACTTTACATGTACTTTTTGATAATAAAATGTTGTTAATGTCGTAAATTTTGTTCACCCTGTATCTTCGAAACAAAGGGGTTTTTCAAAAATCATCATACAACAAAATATTCTTAGAATAAGTCAAGGAATAACCCCTTTAATGTTTGCCGCATGTTTACCTAATACCCTGTATATATATATATATATATATATATATATATATATATATATATATATATATATATATATATATATATACACTCCTGGACAAAAATAATAAATAAAATATTTTAATAATTTTTTATGGGCATTGATTGTATTAAAATTACAAAAAAAAATTGGATACTTTAAAAGTTAATTACCTATAATATGTCTGTATACGATTTAAAATAATATTATTCTTAGATCTAATAAAAAAAAAACGTTAAAATTATGAAATGATGAAAAAAAGAAATTAATGGTTTAATTGGGACACTAGTAGCGCATGTTGCCTGCTCTACTTCGGATTACAACATTTATGCATCTAGGAATGCTTTAATTAAATTTTGGATGAAATCTTGAGAAATTTGTTCCCATTCTGTGGTAACTACATTTTCAAGTTCCCTCAGGTCTCTAGGTGCAGGAATATGACGTTTCACATTTCTTTTGAGGTAATCCCATATATGATCAGATCCGAGGTTTTACAGTGGTCATTGTATAATTGGTATACCAACATGATCAAGATAATCGAGAACCTCCCTGGTTACGTGAGGTCGAGTCGTCGGAACCCACCCATCCCTTCCATTGGAGGGCACATGTTTCGTCTCTTGATGTTTAGACTCTTCAGGGCACCGACATGTGCTCTCTCATCAAGAACGGGAAGTCTAAAAATCAAGAGACGAAACATGTGCCCTCCAATGGAAGGGATGGGTGGGGCCTGTCCCTAGTCAAGTAATCAACAAAATGTTCATATATATATATATATATATATATATATATATATATATATATATATATATATATATATATATATATATATATGTATATATATATATATATATATATATATATATATATATATATATATATATATATATATATATATATATATATACACAGGGTGTCCCGAAACTCAACGTCAAGCATGTGCCAGGCGAAAGGCCAGGTTATACCAGTTCTGGCAAAAATAAAAAAATATCCATGTCACCGTGTTAAGTGATAATAGGTATAGACTATATCTTTAGGTACTGCGATCATGAATATCCCAATTTTTCATTCAAATTTTTTGTAACGTGATCCTAAATAACCATGTTATTAATCGCAGTCACAAATCAAACAATGAACGTTTATATTTTTGTAAAAAAAAGTTTGATTGAGTCGTGGTTTAAAAAAATTATGTCAGCTAACTTTATCACTTTATCTTTACAAAAAAATGGGTTACGCTACTCTGGGCAAATTATTTCAAAAGATGGCCCATTTAGTCAAGATTTTAAAATGGTACCAATTCGTACTTTTTTTCCAAAAAAAAATTATTATTGCTTATTTATTGCAAAAGACACACACTCATACCATGATAAAAAAATACTTTTATGTGCTCAAAAATGGACTTATGGATATATATATATATATATATATATATATATATATATATATATATATATATATATACATATATATAAAAGTTAAGGAACATGTATTAAAAACGGTATAAAGCTGAATTGCTGTTAATGGCTCACATTTGATTGCAAAATTTTCAAAAATTTATTAACATAAAATTTAAAGACGAATAAACATACAGAAAACAAATCTGTCTTGTTTCTTTTAAAAGTTATAAATAGCTATAATGATAGTGTGACAGTTACCACCCGTTAGTAGGAGATAATATATTCATTCATGTTTTCAGAGTTTTATATATCAAGATAATTATACTCAATTGTTTTGAATGAATCTTTTAGGTATTGAAACCAAATTTGCGGGATCAAGTTGCAACGACCTAGTGACAGTAGACAACGCCGGCTCCACCATCATCAGCGGCCACTTTGACAAGACAATCCGTTTCTGGGACAGTCGTTCCGAATCCAGTGCCAACAACATCGTTCTCAACGGCAAAGTAACCTCGTTAGATCTCACTCGAGGTAACGACCATATTTTCTCCACCCATTTATCTTGAAACCATCTCGAACAAAACTGTTTCAGATGCCAAGTACTTGTTAGCCTGCGTCAGAGACGACACATTAAAACTGATCGATCTTCGAATGAACCAGGTGATTAATTCCTTCAGGTAAGAGAGAGACTTTCTCTGAAATGTGCCGTTAGTGAAAACTGATTGTATTTGTTTCTGGTCGTCCAGTTGTGAAGGTTTCAAGGTAGGTTGCGATTGGTCCAGGGCCACATTCAGCCCGGATGGACAATATGTTGCAGTCGGTTCAGCGGATGGTGCGGTGTACATTTGGGGTGTAACGACGGCCAAAATTGAGAAGGTGCTTAAGGAACATGGGTGAGTGAATGTAAATTGTTATTTATTCATGTTAAATATTGTTCCATTTTTTGTGTTGTACCTTTTTTGCCAATGTGTTATGTTTACTTTGTATTAAGATGTGTCATTGTTTGCTACTGAAACATTGCCTTTCTCTACGTCACTAATTTTACTGAGGCTGATCACTTGAATTTTACTCTCAATTGTTCTGTGGATAATACTTTATATTGTTATTGCCCTAAAAAGTTATGTAGATGATTTATATATATATTTATATATATATATATATATATATATATATATATATATATATATATATATATATATAAATATATATATATATATAAATGGTTTGTTGCTTGACCGTGAAGAAGACCCACCCATCCCTTACATTGGAGGGCACATGTTTCGTTTGTTGGTGATTAGACTCATCAGGGCACCGACATATGCTCTCTGGCCAAGAATAGGGAGTCCCTCTCCACAATCAAACAACCCATATTTTCGTCGACCTCTCGTCGGATGGCTTATAAATCGAGTTTTTTTTACTTCTTTGGACTGCGACCAATGAGACAACAGTAGTCAGGAGTTATATACCCCCAACTGTTGGGTTCCACAATCTCATGTGGAACGCACAACAACCTGCGTCTCCGCCATAATGACTCCGCCATATAACTCCTGACTACTGTTGTATCGTTGGACATCGTTGGTATCGTTGGATATATATATATATATATATATATATATATATATATATATATATATATATATATATATATATATATATATATATAAATATATATCGAGTTTTTTGACTGCTTTGGACTGCGTCCAACGATACAACAGTAGTCAGGAGACTGACTGATACCGATATGGCACTGGCACTGATAAATTATTCAGTGCCAGACTTTTTTTCTTTTTCTTTTACTAACGACACAGATATATTCACTGTTTATCTTGCCTACACATGATGAATCCCCATCTCTGGTCAGCCAGCTCTGGACGTTCGTTTTTTTTTGTAAATTTCATAACGTCCAGTATGTAACAGTTTTCTCTTTCGTTGATGTTTTGATGCCCACATGGAAAGTAGGTAGGATTCCGATTTATTTCGCTTAAACTGCTTCAACAAGGCTTCGGAAATGTTTATTCGAATGAGTTTTTTTGATCCAATGCGCAATTAGTTTTTCATGTCGTAATCTTTAGTCAATATATGACAAACACGTTCTTTCGATTTGCCCACTCTCTGTTATCTCTCTAATCTTAATTGGACGGCCGTCTAGCACCATTTGGTGAACTTTTTTAATGTTGACAGTTATCGGTACTGGTTGCAGTTTCTGGCAGTCCCGAACATTCATTATCAACCAAGCTGGTACGACCACGTTTAAATTCAGCTGCCCAAAAATTTCACGATGGAAAACTTATGGTGTAGAATCTCCGTAAACATCATCGATCGCGGCTTTAATTTGCGTAGGCGTATTGCCTTTCAAATGCAAGAATTTTATGACGGCTCGATATTCAATTTTGTCTTATCTTTGCAGGATTATCTTACCATGTGGGCAAAAGTCCTATACACTCCTCCTTTTCGAGGTAAGCACGTCTCATCCTTGCAAAACGACCAGTACTCGTTTTACTACCCGTGTCTTACAACTCACTTCACTTCGAGCGTACATTAAGAGGATTCGGCTCGAGCATACGTAGTTTTCGTCAGGCTTCGCGGGCTATACACTCTACCTGCATACTTTTGTGTATGAACTTTTTGTTAAATTGATATATATATATATATATATATATATATATATATATATATATATATATATATATATATATATATGTATATATATATATATATATATATATATATATATATATATATATATATATATATATCTATCTATATATATATATATATATATATATATATATATATATATATATATATATATATATATATATTTTATGGTTTAAAGTTTAATAATAAATATAAATATGAACAACACATTGAAAAGCACGATAACAGAACGCAACACAGACCCAACCCAATTAATATCAAGACAGATATCGATCGAGAAGATTCAATTAGTTCATTCCTCTTTTCAATATTGTAATGAACAAAATTATTAAAGCAATAAAACAAGGAAAATACTATAAAATAAGCAATAAAAACGCCAACCTCATATAAAAGATAATCTAGAATTAAAATGTACAAAAAAATATAACATAGAAATATCGACAGATAAAGCAAAAAGTATGACGATAGAGAAAGGACTGATAAGATGCAAACTTGAACTCAAAGAAAACTGATAGGAAATGATAGTAATAACTGTTTTAAGTTTAACAGCTGTTTTAGTTTAAGTTTAGTTATCTCGGTACAATAATTACATAGAAACGCGATAATAGATAAAAACACATCAAAGATATGAGTGCAGAAAGCAAAGTCAAAATCTACACAAGTGTAGTCAAACCTACATTAACATATATAGCAGAAACGAGAACGAACACGAAGCAAAAACTAAACAAAAGATAAGAACCATCTAGGGAATAACACTGACAAACTTAGTAACAAACATCAACGAAAGAGAAAACTGTTACATACTGGACGTTATGAAATTTACAAAAAAAACGAACGTCCAGAGCTGCCTGACCAGAGATGGGGATTCATCATGTGTTGGCAAGATAAACATTGAATATATCTATGTCGTTAGTGAAAGAAAAAGAAAAAAAGTCTGGCACTGAATAACTTAACATCATTGACATGGACAAAATCAAGGTAATGTTTGCTGTCAATTTTCATTTAACAACTTGTAAAATTACTAAAATACAAATATGAAATACGTTTGCTTTATTATGATTTGCAGACATTTGTAGCAGCTTAAACTCCTCCACATGCTCTAAAAGATCTGATTAGGCGTTTTAAATCGACCACCGCGCAATTATTTTTTAATACTCAGAAAAAAATGAGAGTTTGAGTCTGATGATGATGAGTCGTTTTGATTTCTGGCAAATAAACTATATCTGAATCAACATTGATTGTCCTTCGATTCCCTAAAATTACAGCAGCTACATGACGACAAAGAAATCAAAGAACTATTCAATCATTTTTATTGGTTTTGGCACACAACGGATATTATTTTTTTCGAGCTCATACGGACATATCCAAATGACTTTTTGAAGGACTATGAACATTTTGTATATACTCGCCCCTACTGACGCAAGCTTTTTTACAGTCAAATGTCTGAGTAATATCATATGTAACAGGTCTTTCACATTGAGCGGTTTTTTTAATTCTTAAATAAAACATAGATGGCGTTGTGAATTTGTCTAGGTCTAGTCTCATTTCAGAAGGTATGATATTTATAAAAATGATGTCGTATACAATACGACAAGGCTTAAAAATTGTTGAATTATTTTATGAAAATTGGCGTTCGGTAAAAAATGTTTTCAGAAAATTACGTGATATTTACGGTTTGCACAATCGTCCATCAAGAAACTGGTTCAGTGGAAAATAAAAGAAGAGCAATCTATAAACGTAGTGTTCGTTTACAAGAGCATATTGATTTGGTAAGTGAAAGTGTTGCTGGAGACCTAGAAATTTCCATTAGTCGACGTTCACAACAATTTGGACTCAGTATGTTCACGACATGGCGTATTTTATGAAAGGATTGATTGCTGAAGCATATAAGATTCAAATAATATAGGAACTAAAGCCACTGGATCATTTACAATGTCGTACATTTGTCAATTGGATTAAAGAATAAATAGATGATTTTTCTCAAAAAATCATCTTTTTCAAAAAATCAAACAAAATTGCCGCATGTGGGATAATGAATATCAACGATTAATTCAGGAGAAACCTTTACGTCCTAACCGAATCACTATTTGATGTGAATTATGGTCAGGAAGTGTAACTGGGCCGTATTTCTTTCAGAATGCTGCTGGTGAAGTTGTAACTGTGAATGGTGTTCGATATCGTGAGATAATGGATTTTTGTGGGCTGAATTGAATAATATTGATCTGGAGGATATGCGGTTCAATAGGATGGCGCTACACCTCACTTTGCTATTGAAACAACTGAATTATTGAAAGAAAAAAAAATTCAGTTGAGTGAAAGTTCAGTGAAAAAAAAATCAGAGTTGTTGCAAGAAATGGTAATGTTAGTTGGCCACCAAGATCATGTGATTTGACACCGTTGGGCTATTTTCTTTGGAGTTACGTGAAAAGCCAGGTCTATAAAACAATTCACAATCGAGTTATAAACTAAAGGATGAAATTATTCGAGTCATTGGTGAGATATAGTATGATTATTTCAAAATGTCATCCACAATTTTAACAAAAGATTGGACCTCTGTGAAGCTACAAGAGGTGATCATTTGACAGATATTGCCTTTCATATTTAAATGTTATACACTATGCTTCAATTATTAATCAATAGTTTTTGAAATCAACGCAAAGTCGGTGTTTTATTCAAGAATTTAAAAAACCGTTCGATTTGAAAGACGCTTTATTTAATTTAATTAACTCAATTTATTTGCATTTAACTTCATGCCACATCAAGACCGATTTCTAGCATTTCTATCAATCGTTGATATTTGGGTTTTCAAGAAATGATAAAGGAATGTCGTGATAGACAACCAATCAAATTCGCCATCGAGGCTGATGCTTCCACGCTTGCATTCTCTAAGACAGCTATAAACATTTCAATTGTAGCCAAAACCCGAATAAAAGCGTTCAAATCTAACAAACCCCCAGAATTGAAAGAAGGAGGAAGATCTTATTGATCAAAAAGTCGTGAAGAATTTACTATACAAGACAACAGAAAAATTAATTTTTTTTAATAAAACTAATAATTTTTTTAATCATTTTTTTTTAAGATTTTATCCACGGTACAATAATACATAAGAGGCATAACACATAATACAGAACCTAGTTCAAAGAAACTAAATATTATGATTTTAAATGATTAACACTGTTTTACTCAACACAATTATCTTTGAATATTACGTATACACTTTATATATAGTTTACGTATATATCTTATATATGTAATGCTTATTAACAAATAAGCATTACAATGCAGCCGATATAGTACTCAGTGTTACGATTATCAGACTAGAGATACGTTGTAGAATATAATCTGACTTATAATACATTTTGGTTCATTTTGTAGACTAAACTATCAATGTCTGGCATGTCAACAAATACATAATCTTACAAAGTATATGATTTAGTACTCAGTGTTCGTCAACTTAATAATGTCTCGCTCACACATCCCTTTATAGCAATTTTTATACAAATTCTCAATGAATACGATCCCATGATACACCTTGTGAATTTTTTTTTCATTGGCTAAAAATATTGCTTTGTAAATATAATTTTAATTTATGAATTCAGTCAATTACAAAAAGTTCATCTAGGAATAGAAAAATTGTTAGCGTAATGGTAAGACAAGAATCACTTAAACTAGAAAAAGACAAGTATAACAACTAAGGTGTAATAAAAGTATACGAGGGGTGCTATTTATGTATCCGGAAAAATACATAAAAACAAATATTTGTCACTGAAAATGTTTTTTTTTCAAAATATCTGCGATGATCGATCAACGCATCAACCGCTTCTTTTGACGTCAAAAATCGTTGTTTAACCGCATAGTTTATTCTTCACGGACTTGCAGAACTGTACAGCAGATGACCCATTAATTCGATGTTTTAACCGGCCAAATTGTTCCTGGTGCTGGTGCAACAGATTATTCGCTGTGGAAAGCAATGAGAAAGCTAAAAAACCTTATCAACCTAATCCATGGATTGAAGACAACAATTAGTGGACAAAAACACATGCAGAAAAGGCCAAAGTATTTTCCAAACACCTACAAAAAGTATTTGAACCCTTGCCCACCGAATTACCGATCGAAGAAGAAAACAAAACAACAGTCATTAAAGGCACCTTTCCAAATGGATGTTCCACACCCCGAAAATCAAAGCAAAAGAAAAAAAAAGAGTCATTATGAAAGAAATTCTATCTAATAACCGGGAAGATTCTACAAGAACATTCACAAAAATGCATAAAATTACTAACATACATATTTAATTCAATACTACGCATAAATCACTTTCCAAGTAGCTGGAAAGTTGTAAAAATTATTATATCTTAAAGCCTGAGAAAAAACTAGAGGAAACGGCTTCATATAGACCAAAAAGTTTGTTGCCGATGCGTTCTAAGATTTTCGAAAAAATGTACATCAAAAGATTGAAGTTGCTAATAGAAGAAGAAAAGCTAATTCCGGAGCTTAAATTCGGTATAATAGACCAGGTACACAGACTGGTTAACAAAATCACTAGAGATCTAAACTCCAAGAGATATTGTTCAGCTGGTTTCCTTGACGTGTCCCAGGCCTTTGAAAAGGTATGCCATACTGGTCTGCTGGTCAAATTAAAATCGTTCCTTTCATACCAGCACTTCCTGTTACTGAAATCCTATTTGACAGAAAGGCCCGTCTTCGTCGAACAAAAATTATACAATCCGGCGTACCACAGATAAGTGTTCTAAGACCCAGTTTATATCTGCTAATAACCATATACACCTATGTTGCGACATTTGCCATCGACACAGCGACGCTAGCATCACATGTTGACCAATCGCAGCCCTCGAGAGACGTACAAACAAACTTGAAAAGATCCAAAACTGGATGAAAAATGGCGCATGAAAGCCAATGATTCCAAGTCATCGTATATAACATTCACCTTACGTAGAGATACTTGCCCTCCAGTGAAGATTAACAACAGACAGATTTCACCAGTCGAGGATGCCAAATATCTCGGTATACACCTTGATTGCCAATTAACGTGGCAGAAACATATATTCACTAAACGAAAACAATCCGGTCTAAAACTTAGTCAAATATATTGGCTCATAGGTCGCAAATTGAAACTCTCCCTCTAGACAACAAGATATTACTCTATAAAACCATTATGAAACCTATCTGGACTTACGGAATTCAACCAAAATATGCTCCCTATTATGCCTGCGGCCAATATGTTGGCCAACAAATTAAATGCGCATGATGACAGTCAAGTACAAAAATTGAAACGTCTTCAGCCATCGGATATAATATTGAGTGCCAGATAAGTGAACTCCTGTGTGGTTTCTTATTACTAGTTTTATTAAGTTTAACTCTTAAAGAGATTGTTCATTGGAGTGATTCTCTACTTGTCAAGTATCATTAACATAACAAATACTTATTACTTTAGGGCAGATTACTGTACTCATAGGAGAATATTACTGTTAATGATGAATACCATAGGAATATCCTAACAGAATATTTTTGGCGCCTGGACTGAAAAATGTGGATATAAACAATATTTTCTTTGAACAAGATAATACAACTTGTCACACATCTCACCAGACAATTGCTTTATGCAAGAAAAGTTTCCTGAACGCCTTATTTCGCGAAATGGCAATGTCAACTGGCTACCAAGATCATGCGATCTCATACCTTTGGTATAATTTTTGAACTTCAGCGAAACATTCAATCGACATTTGAACGACATTATTATCGAAATATTATGGCATTATTTATTTTTTAAGATTAAATATAAATAACCGGATTATCACTTTTAGTTATCATTGTGCTTCATTTTAAAGCTCTGACACTCTTAGTGGAAAATCCTATATATTTCTTAGATAGTATTGTTATCCAAGTACAATGTGCAGAAAGATTTATCCAAGTTTAGTTCGTCTGGAATTCGTAGAAATTCCAGATATTCTAAATTGTCTTCGAAACCTTATGAAATTCCAAGAAAGCATAGAAAACATTCCGCATCAATACCTCGTGAAGCTTAACCAGATATATCAAAATCCTGCCATTATAAATTCTAAGCGACAGTAAGGTTTTCGTTCTTTTCCGCAACAACTCCATCTATTTATATTATTTCCTTTTTATGTTTCGAGCCGAGAACATATTCGGTTTCTGCCGTGGCAGCGATAACATCCCGACGAATTCCTGAACCGCTTTTTCGAGGGAAAGTCAAGAAAATACGGACCTGGAGGAGGGTCATCACCGATTTATCTGTTCGTCGTCCAGTCCTTGTCATTTTCCTTATACAGAGTATTTTATTCAATCGCTATCTAGCGCTTCATTCTCTTTGCTTGTAAGTCGCTGATTTATGCGCTGCCGATTGTCGGCAGGATGTCTGAGCATCGCTGGCGCGTACCTGTTGCATAGTTCCTGCTAAAAACCAACCCACTTTCGAATTTATACACAGTGATTCTAAATGTATTTCAATATAATTAGGATAAAAAGATATCCAATATACATATACAGAAAATTATCCAATATATATATTTGAATAAAATTATAAAAATACTCACTATATGGCATATCTTGAACATCAAATATATAAGATACGTTTTGTTTGCCTTGTCTTTATGTTTACTTGCGTTTATGTTCCGTATGCAATTTAAAAAAAAGTGGCAAAGTAAAAGTCGTCGTGGTTTCGTATGCGACACCACGACCATGTACTTCATGGTTTTAGATAACACAGATAAAAAAAATTAAACCTTTTTGAGGTAAAATTGATGAAAATAGGTGAATATTAAATATTTTCTAGTCTTGAATATGAAAATGATAAGCTAATTACTGTAACACGTCCAGTTTTTTTGTTACAGGGGGTCGGTTGTGTGGAAAAAAAGGAGACGATATATTTTTATAATCTAATTTTTATTTAATATAAACATGTAAAACGTGTTAAATATATGCAAAGGCATTCCTGAGGATTATGTAAATACAAATTATATTGCATGAGATGTCATAACTTTCACTTTTTCCTCTTGTGTTCTGTAGCATCATCTCTTTTTAAAAACTAGCAGTAGTCGCCCAACATAAATGGCTTCTAGCGTCCCTCATATCTTGCTTCCTTGATGTCTTGGTGAAACCTCTTTTCTTGTTCGTCGCTTACTGCACCCAAATTTTCCGGAAAATATCCAAATGAGAGTGTAAAAAATGCATTTTTAAGGACATGCGACATCCTAATATTTCATAGGCTTTTAAGAGTTTATCTATGAGGTTTTTATAGTTTTCATCTTTCTAATTACCCAGAAATACTTTCACTACACTTGCAAAACACTTCCAAACTGCCAATTCGTTTTTATTTCATTTTTATGAAAACCAAAATCACTTAAAAGCTTCCTTATTTGAGGTCCAATAAATATGCCTTCTTTTAGTTTTGCATCACTTAAGGGGTGAAATACCTTTAGACGCATCAAAATGAGTCATTTTTCAGAAGTGTTTTTAAAGGTGATAAAATAATTGTATCATTTTAAAGTTTTAACATAATTTTACTTGATCTTTAAATAGCATAAATTTATTATTATTATTTTACAAAATAGGGCCTCAATAATTTTTTTTCGGGCCTCTGTAGCGGGTGGTCCAAAAGTGCTGCACTCGTCACTCTTTTTCTATTCATCTGAAACAAAAAAAATTGCATTCTATTTCTAATATATGCACGGGAAGGATAAACATAAAAAACAATACAAAAAAGTATTCAATTAAAAATTAAGTAAGCTTTTTAAAAAAATGGATCAATAACATTTTGAGTTACAGAGCGAGCACTTTTTGAAAACACAGTTTCGAGATAATCGCGTTTAAAATTTCAGTACGATAAAACGATTAGTTTTAGTGACTTACCGATGAATCAGCGATCTCAGGCGCATATAATAAATCTTTTAGCCTCTTCGAAAAGCTGGTTTTTTCAACCTGATGCTGTTTTCGGGCTATACGAGCTGCTTTTGTTTCGGAAATACTCCTCCGGTTGTCTCGTTAATCGCGCCTCGTCGTTGATTTCGGCGAAAATTTTGGCATAGGTGTCAATAATTATACTTGTACTCTACACACAAATACACTTGCACTATCACTTGTACTTGACCCGAAACATTCTCAGTGTTTATCAGTAAATTGATTACCTTGATAATGTCTTTTTGTACAATTTTTTCGAGCAATATTATATAAAACATAAAAAAGATATCTCAAATAATATAAAGAGCACTATAATGTCTACACATCGTATTAAAAACAATCATTTTATGGATATAAACAATGTTAAATTACTATATTCAGAAAAGAAAAGTAAAAAATTAGATCCACTAGAAATATTGGAAATAATAATATCCTTAAAAAATCGTCATATAATAACCACGAACGACCGGCTAAATTTCCAAAACACCCCCGTAATAGATAAGATCATATTGTGATTAAATAGCCCGGTTTTTACCTGTCGATATTCGGTTCGTTCCAAATAGCGTCAGAAACAGTTTCTAACAGTCAGGATTCGGCGCATTAACGATAGTTAATTAATTATAGTTACTATCGTTAATTAATTATAGTTAATTAATTAACGATAGTTACTGCGCCGAATCGTGACTGTTAAAAACGATTTCTGACGCTGGTTGGATCGAACATATTTACAGTTCAGCATCTACGGTTTGGATGCGCTGAAGCCTAATGGCCTAACACCTCAGAGCTCATTCGAAGCAGTGCATTCATCGTGCTAACATCGGTTAAGTACTGTAAATTCGCAGAACTCTTCGTTCTCTGTCTCTGTTAGACAGTGGTCACTCTTTCTTTTGCGCATCTCAGAGGCCAAGATGCTGATTAAGCTGTCTGGGTCGCGATATGCGGGCTCCGGCGCGTTCGTTTGTATGTGCGATAACTCCGTAAATATTTGATATTTTTATTTTTCCTCTTGCCAGTATACTCTCAATATATTATATAGGGTGTTTGGGGCATCGTTTGCCAAATTAAAATGGCCGATAGGAGGGATCTTTTGCTATCTCCTCAGTTGCCATAAACCATTATTGAGCCCACAGGTTTTTTTATGTTATTTCATTATTTATTTGAAAAATTCCAAAAGTCAGCATTGAAACTTGAATTAAAACAAAAAGTTATTGGTATATCGTCCAAATTATTTTTTTATTTCAATGTGTTAGTTGTAGGGTTCTATGAAAATCACAACTACATGCAAGCGACATCTAGTTTTTTTTATGGACTCGCAAAGTTTATGGAAGAAGTAAAAATAAATTTAAAGCCCAACTTTAAATTGCATATAAAACAAAACTAAAAGGTATCATGTTCTTCGAATTCTTTTAAAAAATCTCTGGTTTATCCCCTTTCTAACGGTATGCATTCATGCCATAAAAACGTTTTACTAACTTCACTAATTTACTAACTTTGTGTATCGGGAGGCATTAGGCTGATATTCGAGATGCAGGAGAAAAACCTGTTTTGTGTAAACAACACATGCAAAGCAGGTAAAAATTGTTATCTCCTTCATACACAGTAGAATTGCATCATCTGTCTCTCTCTTTCATTAGGTAAACGGAAAACCAGCTCAAAGATTTTGATTTGAGTGCCTTTGCTGATTAAAGCATTTGTTGTTCCAAAGCAGCGCCGCTAATCATTAAATTATGTTACTTGTGCTATTTATTTTTGTTAAGCTGTGTTAGTTTTTGTTTAGTTTTGTGACATGTTGTTGATTTGATGATGACTGCATTCTCTAATGAAGAATACGCGGACGTTTTGATGACATATGGAAGCGCCAATGGTGTTGCACCAGAAGCGCAAATAATCTATCAAGAACGCTTTCCTAACAAACGCTTACCATCCTCCCACACGCTCCAAAACACTTACTGATGCTTACGCGAAAGTATATGTAAGAAACCCTATGCAAGAAAGAGATAGCAGCCCGATTTCACTCCGCTAGAGTGAGATAGCATTTTCTACCTACTTAGCGTATATGATTTACGCAAATAAGTAATATCGAATATCAGCCTAATGCGTCCCGATACAGAAGTTAGCAAAGTAGTGAAGTTAGTAGAACGTTTTTATGGCATGAATGCATACCGTTAGAAAGAGGATAAACCAAAGATTTTTTCTATATAATTCGAAGACCATGATCGCTTTTAGTTTTTTTAATATGCAATTCAAAATTGAGCTTTAAATTTATTTCTACTTCTTACAAAAACTTTGCGAGTCTATAAAAAAAAGTAGATGTCGCTTGCATCTAATTTTGATTTTCATAGAATTCTACAACTAACACATTGAAATAAAAAAATAATTTGAAGGATATACCAATAATTTTTTTTTTATTCAAGTTTCAATGCTGACTTAAAAATTTAAAGATTTAAAGAATTAAATAATTAACATAAAAAACCTGTGGGCCCAATAATGCTTTATGGAGGCTGAGTAAATAGCAAAGGTCCCTTCCTATCGGCCATTTTAATTTGAGAAACGATGCACCAGATACCCTGTATTTTCGAAATATGAAAAAAATCGATTTATTGACATTTCTAAAGGTATTCCCCCTTAATTGAGGAAATAGTTTTTTAGGTACTTGAAACCATTACCTTCTTTGTCCATGGCTTTGACAAAGTTTTTCATTAGTCCAAGCTTAATATGGAGAGGCGGTAGAAGCATTTTCTGTTTGAAGTACGAGGTTCAAAAGAAGTCCGTTGAGGCCAACCTTTCTTACTGTAATGTTCTTTTGTTGCCCTACTGTCCCATAGACGCAAAAACAGCAAGAATTTGTAAAACCCCTTTGAAGTCCTAGCAATATACCTATCACTTTTAAATTCCCACAAATATCCCACTGATACTGTTCGCGTAAAATACTACTGATACTGTCGCGTACTGATACTGTTCGCATACTAAATCGCGTTAAATATTTAGTATGGTTGCCAAGTTGCCATAGGTTTCTTTCATTGTCACCGAATGGACAAAAGGAATAGATGGGTTTTTGTTTCTATTATGAAGCAAAATTGCTTTTCGGCTATATTTCGACGAATCTATGAAAATACGCGACTCGAAAGGTACATGTTCTATATAAACTCATTCATTAAACCATCAATATCACAACAGACACATAGCGAAAACTTGAAAATGTTATATTCCGTTTTCGGTGAAGTGAAACACTTGCATTTTATCTAAGAGCACTGTTAAGTCTGAAACCAAGAAGTTCCGATGTTGGTTTTAATAATCCCAGGTCACCAAATCATTTAATTCATTAAGTGAGATTCACTGGTAGTCGTAAAAAATATTGGATCACAACTGGTGTTCTCAGGAAGTTGTGGATCACCGGAAAACATCTTGTCCAGGTTTAAAGGCGCAATCGGTAACTGGTCTAAGTGCAGAAGGCGAATTGTATACTGAATTTGGCCCCTTTGCTTTTTTGAAATCCCTTCTGTTTTAGTGATACAAAAGTAGCAATCATTTATATGGTGAGTAGATTCTCTCCACACAACAGAAACAGCAAACGGCATATAATTTTTCTTGCGATGCATCCACTGCACTAAAGTTACAATCTTGATCTCCAATTTGGCAATTGTATAAAGGATAGGATTTTTTTACATCCTTGGATATAGATCTAGCTTTTGACTTTAAAATAAATCATTCACATATATAACAAAATTAATCCGCTCTACAATCGGCTTAAACCCTCGACTGTACAGTAAACGAGACAGAATCAAACTAACCTATAGAAAACAATAAAACTGCCCTTAAAGGGTCGTAGAATACTGTGGAAATGTCCCTTCTACGATCTTGTGGTAATTTCTACATTGTCCAGTCCAAAATCAGGTACAAATAATTTCAATTACGCCATGATATAAAGGAGAAGGAGGTACTTGAAAATGAGACGTGCTAGGCCATTTCTGGGAAAAGGTGTTTTAATAGCTCATTGTGATATCTCAAACACTAATTTATTGCAAATTTATCTTAATCATACCAGTGAGTCCAGAGATCTGAAATATACAAGGTAAGAACTAGGACTTCACTCTGAAGAACAAGTGATAGAAGAATTAATCTAAAAAGAAAATCACATAATATTTTCATCAGGAAAATACCAGTATTCTTCTACAGTGACATTTCAAATAAAACAATCATACTGTATTAAAACTTACAATATAGATAACATCCTTTACCGTTGCTCTTCCAGCCAACCGTTAATTAACCTCGACCTGTTCCCGAGATAAAACACCATTTTTCCAAACGACAAAATGCCTGCGAAAAATAAATTTGTCAACCCGGTCAGCCAACCGATCTTATTATTCTCCATATAAAGCGACCCGGTTTTGTGTCCCAACAACACGGATCAATGTGCCACGCGTAAACAATCCGTTTTTTTTTCTCTGTTCTTGCCCGGCTTCCTAAGCCTCCGCCGGACAATTTTATGGACGCAACAACGAGGATCCGTTATAGCGCGCACCCAAGTAGGTCCACGTTTATCAACCAGACGCCCTGATTCTCCTTCGAGTAATTACCTGGACTGGGGCTTGGGACTTTTAATACACTGTCATTAAATTCCCATCGTTTTTATAGTGCATTTTCAATTAACTTATTCAAAATTTTAGTGCGAGTACTTTCCAATTTTTTATTTTCACATCAGTAATGTTTTAACATTATATCAATACAAACTCGCAAGTGATTGTTAACAAAATTATACTATAATCAATACAAAATATAAATTTCAATAACTAATAATACATAAAATAGCGATTTTGAACAAAAAAGTAGTATTTGAGCACCCAAAAATGTTTATACAAGGTGCGTCTCACGGAAAACAAGACAAAGTGTCAGTGTGTTTATATTATAGGTCAAAAAATTAAAATCGAGCAAAGACCAAATATTAAACTTTATTTAAAACTTATTATTCATTAAAACGTTTCAATTCATGAAACAAATATATGGTGAGGATTGTTTATCCCACGACAGAGTGCACAAGTGGTTTAAACGATTTAAAGAACGTCGTGTGGACACCAAAGATGACGAACATATTGGTCCGAAAAATTCCGTAGTAACATTGAAATTGTGTGCGAATTTATAAAAAATCATCCAAAATCTTCGTTGCGATACATGGAAATGGAAATTCAAAGATTCAATCCATCGCATTTTGAGTGATCATTTGGGACTTCGGAAGGTTTGTGTACGCTTTGTTCCACACAAGTTGACTGACGACCAAAAATTGATCCGAATCCAACAATGCAAGGACATGACTAAATAGTCGAAACACGATGAAAACTTCAACAAACAAAGCATTGTTAGTGATGATGAGACGTGGTGTTTTCAATACGATCCAGAAACCAAGCGTCAAAGTGCCGAATGGAAGCACCCAAGCAAGCTAAATCCGAAGAAAAGCCGTCTCGAGAAGTCAAAACTGAAAACAATGTTGATTTGTCTCTACGATTCGAAGGAAACTGTGCACAAGGAGTTCGTTCCACCTAGTGAAACAATCAGTGCTGTGTTTTATCTGGCTGTTATGAAGCGTCTGTTGTCGCGTATTTGTCGTGTGCGGCCACAATACCGTTAACAAGGCAGCTGGCGCTTGTTGTAAGATAATGTGCCGTCTCATCGCTCGACGCTCATCACTGATGTTTTTGACAAAAATGACATTTTAACCATCAATCATTCACCATACTCACTTAATTTGGCTCCCTGCGACTTCTACCTCTTCGACGATAAGTTTGTTGTGGGGCAACATGGCGAGGATAAACTGAACAAGTTCCTGCAACATCTGTTTACAGTGGAAAAAAAGCAACAAAACGACTTCCATTCCTTGATGTGTTAATAAAAACGAAACAAGGCTTATCGCAAACGATACATCGTAAACTGACACACACAATACCGTTAACAAGGCAGATGACGCTTGTTGCAAGATAATGTGCCGTCTCATTGCTCGCCACTCATCACTGCTTTTTTAAACAAAAATGGCATTTTGACCATCAATCATTCACCATACTCGCTTAATTTGGCTCCCTCCGACTTCTACCTCTTCGACGATACGTTTGTTGAGTGGCAACATGGCGAGAATAAACTGAACAAGTTCCTGGAACACCTGTTTACAGTGGAAAAAAAAACAACAAAACGACTTCCATTCCTTGATGTGTTAATAAAAAGGAAACAGGGCTTATCGCAAACGGTATATCGAAAACTGACACACACAATACCGTTAACAAGGCAGCTGGCGCTTGTTGAAAGTTAATGTGCCGTCTCATCGCTCGACGCTCATCACTGATTTTTTTAACAAAAATGGCATTTTGACCATCAATCATTCACCATACTCGCTTAATTTGGCTCCCTCCGACTTCTACCTCTTCGACGATACGTTTGTTGAGTGGCAACATGGCGAGGATAAACTGAACAAGTTCCTGGAACACCTGTTTACAGTGGAAAAAGAAACAACAAAACGACTTCCATTCCTTGATGTGTTAATAAAAAGGAAACAGGGCTTATCGCAAACGGTATATCGAAAACTGACACACACAATACCGTTAACAAGGCAGCTGGCGCTTGTTGAAAGTTAATGTGCCGTCTCATCACTCGACGCTCATCACAGATTTTTTTAACAAAAATGGCATTTTAACTATCAATCATTAACCATACTCGCTTAATTTGGCTCCCTGCGACTTCTACCTCTTCGAAAATTTCATTTGTCGATAAAAGGACAGCGATATGCCGACATTGAAGCCATTCAGAAGGCGTCGACCGCCATTCGGAAGGACATATCTTTATAACAAACTTATATTAATTTATTATGTATTTACCACTACTAGTGTGGCCGTCTACCATCTTCCTGACAGCTTATCAATTCCTTCCTTGTAAAATGTGGTTGGTTTGGACTGGAAGAAATTGTGGACATCCTGACTGACTTGCTCTTGAGAATTGAAGCCGTTGCCATTCATCTGTGCCATTCGTCTGTGGGGGCAAGGTCCAGGGAGTAAGGTGGGTGTGGTAAAACAGACCATCCAAGCTCAAGAGTTTTTTCTTGAGTCACCCTTGATGTATGTGGTTGCTCATTGTCATGTAAAAGAATGAGGTTTTTGCGATTGACGAGTGCAGGTTAAATCCTTGATGTGATAATAAAAAGGAAACAAGATGGTGGCTTATCGCAAACGGTATATCAAAAACAGATACACACCATCAGATATCTTAATGGCAGTTCACTGCGCCATCCGACCCAGCTATTCGCCGTTGCAAAATCTCTAGCCTATCGATCGCAAACCCTAATGGGTAAGGAACATTACGAACAAGAAATAAATCATCTGCAAAATGTCTTGGCAACAAACAGATATCAACAAAAAACTATCCGACAAACAATTAATAAGAATATCTTCTCTAAGAAGTCTTTCTACCATATATTAAAGGCTCCATGGACAAGATCGAAAAACTTCTAAACAGGCACGAAATTGAAACCATTTTCACCACCGACAGGAAAATCAAAGATATTCTTCCAACAGCCAAAGACAAAATTCCCTTAGAAGACTAAGGCGTGTACGAAATTCGGTGTCAAGACTGTAACCTGTCATACATAGACCAAATAAACAGAAAAATAAGCGTCAAAATGGACGAGCACATTAACGCCGTCAAGCAGAAAACCAGCACTTCTTCTCTAGCCCAGCAGTTAGAACGTTGTTAGTTTCTTCTAAAATATCTAGAGTTTTCTTTGTCAGGTGGAGAATTTTTCGAACGTATAGTTTTCACAATGTTTCCTTCAAAATGTTTCAATTTTCAGCAAAACTCATTTAAACTTATTTGTTTAAGCATCCACCAGAGATTAATATTGTATGAACGTATCTAAATGTCTAACGCCAAAGTACATGTATTAGTCTGCATATAATTAGATTGTTTAAACCTACGCTTATCCCACTTATTCGAGCTGACTGGGTTCGCTATGTAGATGTGAAACATCGGTTGTTTTATCATCCTGCCATAGCTCACCATGTCTTTCTAGGCGCGCAAATAATACTTTACCAAAAAAAAAACCTCACCCAACCTGGTCACAACAAATATACCGTTTTTATAGTCTAGTCAGGATTCAAAAACTATTTCACTAATACCCACTAACATTTATATTTTTTGCTTACTCAATACATATTTTTTAAAAAATCCCATGTTTAGAATATTTTTGTTCAATTATAATATAGTACAGAGTCTGCATTTTTCTGTAATAAACGTGATTGGCGATTTATGTTAACTTAAGAACTTTCATTTTAATATGTTGAACTGTTTAAAGATCGTATGATGTGTCAGAAGAGCCGCATCGCGTTCAATATCAGTTCTCGATAACTGAAGTTAGGCGACGTCGGTTGCGATCGATACCTGGATGAGTGAACGTGAGTTAGGCAACTCAATAAACTAAGCCATGGGCCATAGGCATCTCGGCATGAAAAGCTATAAAAAATTAAAAAAAGTTGTCACCAAAAATAATACTAAAATTTCCACTAGATCTGCCATCAAGATTTGTTTGTCTATTATAATATTGTGTAATAAAATAACATCTAATAATTTTTATCATTTTCTATGCTTCTTGAACAACAAAAAATATTTTAAAAACACCACTCACTATTTTTTTTCACACATTTCATTATTAATTAAATTAAAAAGTTAAAGTTAAAAAAAGTTATTTAACTTTTGTTGTTTGCATTTCTTTAACAATATTTCCCGCAGAAAAATCTACGGCACGCGCTTATCTTTTTTACTTCCATGTCATCTGCTCCGCCAGATTTGTTTTAACATTTTTTCTGTAGGTTTAAAATAAATTAGGACTGGCGAAATGTTATATTTATTTTCCTAATTAGTGGTAAACTATATATAAAACAAAGAAGAAGATTAATAAAAAAATCTGAAAAAAAAACATTAAATGTATGCCGTAGTTTAAGAAAATTAGTGATTTCATGTTCATCATTATCAACTTGTCGGGTTGGTTGTCTACATTTATATGTCACGTAGTTTCGGAATTTAAAGAAGGCTCTGTATGTGCATTTTTCACTTGGTGACTTGGTGTTTCTTAGTTTCCATTAAACTTAGTTCTTATTAAAGTTAAAAATTGTAATCAAGAAGCGAAATGTAAAGATGTTAACAAATATATTTCAATCAATTAACTATTTTATTACGAAATATGAAATAATGCAGATGTGATAATATTACAGTTTTAAAACATTTATAACTGGACTAATTAAAATCATCGATACTTGAGTGTCGCATCGAGTATCGAATATGTCGAGGGATAAAAATGTATTTCACAACCCTTCTACTTTCAGATTACTTTGAATTTCATATAGTTTCACACTCCTATTTAAGAACCGATTTCAATGGAGGAGAATACTGCCCGGAAGGTGGAATGGCGTGTTAAATGTGGCTGGCAAGCACTTAGCAAGCTCAACATGTGTGCAGTGTTTAAGAGCAGACTCCCACTTTGCCTGAAAAGAAAAGTCTTCGATCGGTGCGTCCTACACATTATGACATTCGGAAGTGAAACCTGAATACTTACATCGCAATCCATTCAAAAACTTCGAGTAGCACAGAGGGAAATGGAAAGATGTATGCTTGGCATTACAAGACGAGATAGAAAGCCCTGCGCATGAATCAGGGAACACACGAAAGTGTGTCACATCATTGGAAGAGTGAAGCAATTGAAATGGAGATGGGCAAACCATAGGCTATGGAACGACGGATAAACTAGGGCAATCCTGGAGTGGATACCGCTTGATCGCAAACGTCCGCGAAGAAGAACAAAAGCTCGATGGACTGATGACATCGTTAAGTATACGGGGCCCGAGAGGCAAGGAAAGCCCAGGACCATGAAAGTTGGAAGCATGGGCATGATATATGATATATATATATATATATAGGAGGATAATCTGAAGGGTTTCGAACCTCAACATGAAGATGTCAAAAATATCAAAATCGTCAAATATCAAACTATATCAAAAAATATCAAATATATATATATATATATATATATATATATATATATATATATATATATATATATATATATATATATATATATATATAAAATACAAATGTATATTTAAAAACCTACTAACTATATCTTATTGAATAATTAATTTCCTAAATTTTAATAAAAAATTGTTAATCCACCATTTTGTCTCTATATAAAATCTTTTAAAAATCATTGAAAAAAAGTTTTTTTTTTCTACAAATTAAAGGTTTACAAAGAAATGTATACATATTTCTGTAATACTTAATTTTTAGTTAAATGTTCATATTCTAGAATAATTATGATCGTCCACCATTTTGTCACTCATCAAAAGATGGAGACAATTCTCGTATAATTAATAATATAATTTTACCACTGATTCCCATTCCCGCTTAGCTTTAGTGTTTGTACAAATTGTTTTGTGTGATTTTTATTACGCAGATCACCATCTTTTGACCTGTTCTGCAGATCAGCGGTCACTGCAACAGCCTGGCACCCTTACGGCACATTCCTCGCAAGTGTGGATAAATCGAAGAGAACGGTAATATGGGCAGGAGACATCTAGGATCACCTTCATCCCCTCCAAAGGACAGCTGTATATATTTTTTTCTTAGTAAATGAATTTTTGTAAGTGAAAGAAATCATGTTCTTTTTTTTTTTGAGTTGACTTTTTGACTCATGTTACAAGATGAAATTATATAATATACAAAATGCCAATCAGTTTTGCTTAGTTTGGTTTTTTTTTTATTGAACAGAGACAGCACTCAGAAAACAGCATTTGAAAGGTAAAAACTATGTAAATAATAAAAAGCAAAACAATATGATTGTATGTTTATTTTAAACTAACAAATTTCTATGTTATTAACAATGTATTCAAATAAAAATGTATTACGCAGCATTACGGAACAAATTAATTTTTTCTTCTATTTGTCCAGATATATGTATATTGCTCGATACGTTTGTGATATAATTTGAGATATTCATGATGCTTCCTATACCTTATCCAATGATTGTATTTTTCTGCAGTTTCTTTTTCAAGTCATTACATGAGGTATAGATTTTAGTATGTAATATTAGAATAGCGAAATTTTTCAATATACATACACACATATATATATATATATATATTTTTATGTTGGGGCAAATTTTGATAATACTCTATAAATACAGTTTTTTATGTAACATGAACTTTGTATTCTTTTATTTATCAAATTCTGCGCATGTAGAATTTACATGAGGCAGTTTGATTTTATTCTATATCCACACCTTTTAACCTTTCAGTCAGTCACTTTTTCACCCTTTCAGTCCACACAGTTCAACTTTCCCGTTCAACATGCGTTTCAAGGTGCCTTTCAACTTGCGTTATTGCATACGTTAGCGCTAGCATCCTAACGCAGAGTAAGACACATGCCTCCTTCTTGTCCACATGTTTGCGTCAGTTTCATTCAACATTTTCGGCGAGTTCAGTAAAGACAGTTTTTTAAAAACCTTAAAAACATTTTATTTTGTAAGTACCTACTGTTAACTGTGTAATTTCAGTTTCATAAATACATCTGACATGTATTTATAAGTAAGGGAAAAATACAGCAAATCTGTATGAACAAAGGAATATTTAGAATAATTACTATAATTTACTAAAGGGCTATAGGAGAAAAAATATTCTTTACATACTGAATTCTCAATTTTATTACTTTTTGTTTTATTTAATCTAAAAGACTGGCAGTTTACATTTCAGCATGATGGTATTTCATGAATTTTTACCCTCTATGAGTTCCTGTCGTTTCCAATGAATTCCTCGTTTTCCTGCTTGTTGAATTTGTTCTTATCTCACTCTTAAACGTCCAACTTTATTCTTTCCTCGTGTTTTCGCTTCATAAATTTTTCTACTAATCTCTCTTCATTTATTCTGTTGATGTGTCCTAGCCAGCTCAGTTGTCTTTCTTCTATAGCTCTTTCTAATGGTTTCGTTTCCAGTTGTTCCATTACTGTCGAATTTCTTACTCTATCCCTTTTTGTAATTCACTCTATTTTGCATAGGAATTTCTCAATCTCTATTTTGCATAGGAATAGACTCTTCCAGAAATCCCTTCTTTTCACACTATCAAATGTTTTTTTCAGGAAACAGTTTTTCTCCTAGTTGTCTAATTATAAATATCAGGTCTTGTGTGCTTCTACCCCTTCTAAAATCATGCTGTGGTTTCTCTAATGTTGCTTCTAATTTTTCTCTTAGCACATGCTCTATTATTCTGGTAAATATTTTTCCAGGTAAACTTGCTAGTGTGATCCTTCTGTAATTATTACATTCTTTGATATCTCCTTTTTTAAACAAGGGCAATATTATACCCTTATTCAAGTCTGTTGGTGCTTTCTTTTCTATTATGATATCGTTTAGTAGCGACAAAAATTCTTCATTTGTTATTCTCCCACATATTTCAGCATTTCTACTATGATTTCATCTTGGAGTTTGATAAAAAAAATTTAAAAAATATTACTTTCAAAATAATTATGTTTTATTCTTAAATATATAATTTAATAAAATTACTAATACCATAAATTAAATTTGTAATCTACTGCAAAATCTTGCAGCCTTGCATGCCTCTCATTCAACAGTGCATGCGTCTAACCTTTCAACAGATGACCAAATCAAACCCAAAGTTGAACAATCGTGGGCATACCTTTGGATAACCTTTCTTCATACTCTTCTTCCTCTGGGTTGCTATGGCCTTTTGAGTACGCAACCGGACAACTTCATATTTGCTATAAACTATTGTTTAAGTTGTTCGCTGAATTCCGAGTAGTGTGAATGCTGTTAATGTTAAGCCGAGCGTCCATTTCTAGTACTCTTTTCCATCAAAGGAAGTGGTTTTTGCTATACCTGAGCAATATATATTTCAAGGTTTCCGGCTCGGCCTTAATGTGCACCTGAGAAAAGCCTCATCTCATCTCCTGTTACAGTTTAGACTTTAAGAAACCTCGCATGGAATACCGAAATACTTCTTTACCAGCATACGCTACTACTTTATCTCTATTAATTTAGGTTCAAACAGTTTTAGAATATTAAGGGACGTCACGATGTATGTGGATACAATCCAACGATTGACGCCTGCATCATTTCTAGTGATGTGAAAACCTTGAATAGCGAGACAGGAATGATTTTATCACCGTCAAATTATTAGAACTGAAATTATCAAAGAACGTAACGACAACTATTAGATTCCTCTCTTTTGCAAAGAAAATGTTGCACTTTTGTTTAAGAGGAAATGAACACTTACAACGGTAACCAAGCCGAATACATAAGTATTGATCATAAGTGGTGATCGAACTGAAAAATCATAAAGCCAATCTTGTCCAGAACCAATAAACTAATAGACCGGCCAACCTGTAGGTTTAAGTTGGTTCAGGGAGAGTTGGTTGAGAGGTTCAGTGTATTGTTTGAGTTGTAGGCATATGCAAGGTTTACTAGCTGAGTTTGTCAATGTTATGCGAATTTCCCATACTCTCAATCACACTATTGGCTACAAAAGAACACTGAAGAACACGACACTGTGATCTTCATTTGCAACTAGCAACTAATTTGACTATGTTTTTTAGGATGTATCTGCAAACTTTTTAAATACCCATGTTTCCTCTCCCACTTCTAGAAATGTCTAAAATCTAACGTTTTCTTTTGTTTACGTACAGTAGCGTATAGTGGCGCAAATATCCCAGCTTAAATCTATATGGACTTCCGCATTCTGGGTACTTAAGGTCAGGAGGATACAAAATTAGTATTCGCGATCTATCCTGCGCCTGTCTTTTGCCTTGGGCTTATTGGTGATTATTTTCCTCATGGAGCTGCACAACCCTATATGTCTCCTATCACCATTTGGGTCTGTCGTTTTCCATTCAGACATGTTTGACAGAGTTCTTTAGAGACGATCTCCTTTTTGAACATCCCCGATTTCGTTTCTTATTCCTTAATTGGCCATATAGGATCTGATAATAATTGGAATAATATATTTTCTCAGTATTTTATTAAAAATAATCTGTAAAAACAAATAGTATTCTAGTGTTCTGCATCCTTTAGGAATGGCCTACCCATCTCAGATGAGCTTTGATGATCTGGGATTCTTCAAACAAGTTTCCGGACGCCTTGAAATCTCCGGAGTTGTTTTATTTGCTTCCAATGCAGGACCCACGATTCAGCTTCATACAGAAGAATGGCAATTATAATCATATTGTAAACACTGATGTTAGTGTGTTCCTTTAAGTCTCGGTTACTAAACACCCTTCTCATTAAACACCAGCTTTAATCTCAAAAGTCTTAGTTTTGCAGAAATGTAGCCATGTGCACCAGCCTAGGCGGTCATCATATGAGCTTTTTTTGCTTTACATATCTCGGCTGAGTATTTTGGTATGATTTAATTGAAGCATTCTCATATCCATTCACAAATATTTGGTAAAACATTGTACATAAGATTACAGGACCAATTAACGAGTAGCCTCGAATGCTTGATTGTATGGAATAGGCCCTTAATCCCGGTTCATGATTTTCTGGCATTTTTCTAATTGAATGCTTTCATAAACATCCAAAGTCTTAAATTATTAATATCTATATTATGGTCATGTTGGGCAACACACGATTCTTCATTTCTCCCATATTTAATGTGGGCAATGTGTTCTTTATATCTAGTTAATATGGGTTGTTTAGTTTACCCTCTATACCTTCAATCATAATATTCACAATTAATAAATCCCAGATTTTTTATGTTGAGCTACTTCATGCTTTGCATTACCAAGGACTTCTCTTAATTTATGATATGGTTTGTAGACTAACTTCATGTCCATTTCTTTCAAAATCTTGTCTAGTGCTCATGTTAACTGGGTGATAAACAGTATTACAATGAATTTATTGTTCTATTTCTTTTGAAAAGTAGAACATTCTTTCAATAATTGTCTAAACTTATATTTTTTAATTAATCTGTCTACAATATTCTTATTATATATACTTTGGGTACCTCCCTAATTAATTTTAATCTTTTGTTAGTGTCTTTGTTTAAAGGAAAAATGATTAATCTATCTACCATAAAAGTGTGAGTGAGTGACTAAAACATACAAAAATGTTTTCCATTCAATCGTTTGGTACACGCCGTTAATATAATTGGACTAAGCAATATGCACAAAATGACTAGAATTTGTAAATCGCAATAGCCTTTCACCACGACAACTTTATATTCATGTCATTAACTAAAACAGACTTTTAGCTGGAATGTTTTGCCTCATCCTGCATATTAATCAAACTTGGCCCTTCAGTAAATAGTAAAACTCCCTCTAATGAGAATTCGGTAGTTGTTTTTCATATTAGACTCCACATAGAATTTAAATAAAACTAATCATTAAAAATATATTTTTATGGTACAACTAAATTTACATCTAGGCTAATTAAGGTCAAATATGTTTATTTCATGAAAATTTTACACCTATGTCAAATATCCTGGACTTCACCTGTGCAGTGAGCACAACATGGATGGAGTAACTGATTTTGAGCATAACTTGGAGTCCCAGTCATAGTGTGGGCAACACCTACCAGTGCATTGCATAGAACATCCTGTGACGACAGTGAAATTGGACTTTTAAGGACCTATTATAAAACAAAAAAAATATATAACATTTTTAAGTTACCTTATTCTACAAGAAATACTTTTAAAGCTAATTTTTCTGTGAAGTTTAGAGCATTAATTTTATCTGGTTCTCTTGCAGTTGATATGCCATAAAACCCTGCTATTTGAGTAGACAGTTGCTGATTTGCCCCACTAAGTTCAACAAGATCACCCTTCTTTAAATCAAAATTAGTTCCAGTTTGTTTCTCCACAATGCTCTTTAAATTTCCAAATGTTTTTAACATTTGCTTTTGTAATTGTTGATGTTCCATCAAAATTTTCTTAATCACTTCTTGAAGGTCATTTGTTCTGTTGGTTAACGCTGATTTCCATCTAGCTAATTCTTCTACCATTAAACTAAAATACATCAGTACTTCGAATTTCAAACTTTGAAAATTTACCTTAAACCTTTACCTAGAGGCCAAAAATTTACTTCTCCAAACTTCACATTGTCCACTTAACCACTCTGTTTGTTCTTGATGTGAAGTTAAGTGATTTGCAGAATTAAGCAAAGCACGAGCCAGAGATAGCTTGTCTTCTGTCAAATGTTGAACTCTTGATTCCAAATCTTCACCAACAGCAGCAACTAAAAGTGTTTTTAATTCACTGTTTACCTGTGCTTGAAATTTTAATTGGTTTTCTAAATGAGCTTTGGTTTCTCTTAAATTTTTTATGTCTGTCTCATATGCTTCTTTTTCTTTTTTCCACTGTGCACGTGGAATAAGTTGATCTTCTGAAAGAGCTGATAATTTTAGATTATTCATTTCTTTTGCCCTCATTTCAGACATTTGATCCACAAGCTCATGAATTTCAATATTGTTCTTTGAACATTTGACCTTATTAGCTGCCTCTTGATGAGGTATCATTCTTGGTCTTGTACTAATAGGTTGTACAGCAGCTTTATAAGGTTCATAAGGAATAAACTTGGGCTCTTTAGGTTTAGATAAAACAATGTTTGAAAGTTTTCTTTCCTGTGGAACATATTTTGGCACTAGATTGAACACTTTCGATTTCGGTTCGACTGGTTTCATAGACTGTAATATACTCAGTGATGGCTTTGTTAATAAAATACTCCTTATCTTAATTTCTTTACTATTCGTACTATTTTCCATTCCATCTCCTGATGTCCTTATTCGAGGAACTACCTTTGAATTCATAGTTCTTTATTATGTTTTACTATACCAAAAGAGTTATTTCAAAGTGACATTTAATTAAACAAATTATTTGATATTCAAAACATTCAAATTACCCTGCTGTCAATTTCCATATGTTTTCATCAATATTTTCATATTTTAATATTCCGGCAATACAAAATGAAAAATACAACAGTAGTATAAACATTTGCTGTTAAGTTTTAAGTGAACCAATTTTAAGGAACTTTAATTTTCTAATGTTTTATTTCAAAACCTAAAACTATATATTTTAAAACTTATTTCTAAAAATATATTGTATCAATTTTTGGATTTTAGTATCAGGCCATACTAAACCATATAGGTTAACCTCACTTTTAGAAGTGTTCATTTTGCAAAAAATGAATATATCATTAATTAAGAATGTAAACTTACACTATTAACGTAGAATTAACAGTTAATTATGTTATTCTATTATAGATATATAATCCACTAAAGTTACAATGCCAAATGGTAAAGCATCTTCATGTAAGTTCGGTGTGCCAGAAAACCCAAGCTGGACGATACAGGATAACTCCAAAGAAAGATTTACCGTTAACATACGAAATGGCTAACCCACCTCATATGATTGCTCACCGAAAGTCCTGGAACTCGTGGAACACTTGTATACAATATTCATGTAACATCCACTTTGAACTATTCATTAACTATATTTTTTAGCAAATGTTTTGGATGGACTAAGACCTTCAGAAACTGCTGTTGAAGATCAATTTATAAGAAAATTCATGATAGGAACATGGCATGCTCTTTTTGCATCAGAGATTATAATCAAACGACAACACAACACTATAAGGATAGCGGGAATAATTAATAGAACAGTATCACCACGAAAAATTTATTTTCTTATAGGTTACACTGAAGAATTGTTAAGTTTTTGGCTACAATGCCCAGTAAAGTTAGAACTACAAACAATTGCTGATAGAAAAGATGTGGTATTTAAATATATTTAGGTAAATATGTTATTAAAAGTACAATTATGTTACAAGTTACAATATTCTCAATTAATAAATCCAAAATTGGGATAATCCAAGTGTTTTGTTTTATTTTTTATGGTTGATATATTTATTGGTTGTATAACTTTTACAATTTTATTAGTTTTGTCTGGACCTAATTGTCTTTGATGCCATATCTTTGCAATGTAGTATAAAATTTCTATGAAGCTAATAACACTACAACCAAGGAACAAACTGTATATACCTCCAAAAGATGCTGTAAAAGCAACAAATTAAATAACAGAATAAGGAATATGTTTGATAGACTTACATAAAAGATAAATACTGGTAGTAATGGTATCTCTAAGCCATATTGTTTGTTTATTATTAGAGAAAAATATATTGACATATAACAAATCATTGGTGTTATTTATACTTGACCTAAAGGCAGTTGTTTTTAAATGAATCAGTTTGAGAATAAACTAAAATGCTTACCCTTCCATATCAGCAGCCATTACTTTTGTAGAAGATAACATTACTCTATAAGAATCCTCTTCACATTGAGTAGGACAATCACAAGATGATTTCTGAACTATAACAATATCAATTAGGCACATAACTATATATATTCAAAGAACAAGGGACATTTTTTCCTGTGCCATATATAAAATTTGCCTTTCACTCGTCTACAAGCGTTTCCCGAGACTGGTTTTTGGCCTTTGGCCTTAAGCCATCATCAGTGGGGTTAAAGTGTACCATTCAAAAGGAACTGAAGGGTTGACCGCTTTTTCACCCTGGTTTTTAGGCTGGCTTTTGCTGGCGGGTACTGATGTTTTTTATATTTGTTGGATTCTAGCTATTCCAGGAAGTGTCGGGATTTACCCTTTTCTTTCGTGGTGTAGAGTCTGACGATGCCTGAGATTGGGTTGGCAGTGAAGTTCAGAGAAACTTCGCGAAGATTAAGTCGAAAGAGAGAGAGAGACCGTGCGTGACTCCATCGGAAATTGGATACCAGCTTCGTCCAATTCAGGGCCGTCGTGGGTCTGTGTGGTTCGACGATTCGCCATTTCGAACGACCATTTGCGATGACGGTTAGCTTTTCGGATTTTACACAAGTCGGAAATTCAGGTCCCACAAGCTTACTGCCGGTATGTAGGGGGACAATTATAGAGCAAAGTATTTGAGTGGACATTTTTTCGACAAGCTCGGAGAGAGGATTGATTTGTAGTGCGGGAGATTTGCTCAGAACTGAGTTCCGTTGGGACCCCCACACGAAAGTTGGTGGAGGTATTGGTATTTGGAGCACTGAAGAGGCCCTCTGGGGTTTTCTGTATGAAAACACCCTTGGCTAGTCTTGCTGAACAACCCAGGAAATTCACCGTATGCGATTCCATATAATTGCAGAAGGTTGCCGGATTCTCGCGGTTCTTTTTCTACTCCCTGGATAGGTGCGGGCTGGATAGGTGCTCACTCCCTGGATAGGTGCACACTTTACGCAGACTGGATCAGCATTGCACTTTTTGACGGAATGGTTAAAACGTTGGTAGCTGAAGCACTAAACTATTCGGCCATTCGATTTTTGCCTGTGGATTTTTACTTCGCTCGGCAGTCGTCGGACGTCTGTGGGCGAAGCATTACAAGGTTCCTGGTCGGCCGATGGTTTAGACGTCTTCTTATCGCATTTGGCATTTTCAAGTCCGCTTCGACTGAAGAGTCCAACTGACAGCTGGCGAAACGGAGTGACTCTTCACAGAATCAACGGATGGACACCCGGAATGATTTAGAAACATTACAGCTATTATACGTGTCTTCGCAGCTCCTCAGGGTCTTGTGAAAGAAGAACGATATCATCTGCGAATCTAAGATGGTTTAAGTATACAAGAAGAATTAATTATAAAAGAAGAGGCGATATTGAGTCACCCTGTTGTACGCTCCACTCTATATTTATTTCAACCTCAAGATCGTCAAGGTGGACTGTCGCTGTAGCTTCATTATATATCGATTGTAGTAGGTTTACATAGGCTTTCTCTATTCCTTGGTTAAGCAATGCATCTATTATGGCCTGCTTTGAGATTGAATCGAATGCTTTTTCATAATCGATAAAAGCCAAGCACAATGGCATAGTGTATTCAGTGTGTCTTTCTATAACCTGCTGTAGAACCTGGATGTGATCCATTGTATTGAATCCACTTCTGAATCCTGTTTGCTTTCTTGGTTGTGCGTCATTAAGTTTTCTTAGTATTTTGTACACCACTGACAACTTTGTACACCACTGGCAGGAGGCTTATTGTGTTGGAATTTATATCAAAAAGTCATGAGAGACATCTAGCGGACACTTACTCAATTATACAAATGTCAAACTAGTCATGTTACCATACGAATAGTAATGGGAAATACGGATCTTTTTGGAGAGTCGGATCACCGGTTCTGAATCAATTCAAAGATCCGGATCTCTGAGCCGGTTCTCGGATCCCACTGAATCGTTTGCCGTATAACTGGTTGCATAACTTAGTTACATAGTCAGATAAACAAATACTTTACGATTGGCAGTAGTCTATAGCATAACATTTTAATTTCTGAGAATAGCAACATGCCCGTATATGAATTATTTTTCGTATGAATTATTAAAAGACTTCGGTATATCATTGACATCAAAAAGCAATAATTCACTCTCTCATATGGAAAAATTTTGAAAACAAAGTAATAAATGTAAAAAGTTCCAGAAACCCTACGTAGGCAGCTATTAATGAAATAAAAAAATATTTAAATGAGCCCTTAATCGATCGACACGAGGACCCCTGAATATGGTGGTTTCAGAGAAAAAATATTTATCCAAGACTATATGAATTTGTCCAAAAAAGACTCTGTCTTATGTCTACTTCAGTGCTATGTGAAAGAATTTTCAGTTAAACTGGTCAAATTGTGGCAGAAAAAAGAAGTCGATTGAAAACTAAAAAGATAAATGAAATCATATTTTTACATGTAAATATGTGATTGTTTAAAAATTTTAATTTATAAAAATTAATTTTAAAATTTGATGTACTTATTGTGATGTGTCTTACCTGATGTTGAACTTTATTTTATATATTTTGTATCTTTTATATATTTGTGACGTAATCGTCAGATTGCGTGAATCGGACTATATATATATATATATATATATATATATATATATATATATATATATATATATATATATATATATATATATTTATATATAAATCCATGTGAGCCATACGCTAAATAAATAAATAAATGTAATTGTTTAAAAATAAATTCATATATTTAATTATTATGTGTATTATTTTATATATTTATATATTTAGGTACATAAAACAATAATAGATTGCAAATTTTAAGCCACAGTACGGCTCCTTTCCCCACGAATCTTTTCTCTCACGGTTCACAAATCAACGGATCTAAAAAAGACCCGCGACCCGAGATCCGTCCGACCCGACTATCTAAGATCCAACAAAACCGAGAACCGTCAGGGATCCGAGAACCGTCTGGGGTCCGAGAGCCGTCTGGGATCCACGGGCCGTCTGGGATCCGAGAGCCGCCTGGGATCCGAGATTCGTGAATCGTAATTTTAGGAACCGGTTCATTTGGCTCTTTTAAAAGATCCGAATCTGGGAGTCGGATCAGATCCGATCCGGACATCTCTACATACGAATTTAGTTAGCATTGAACATTCGACAGGAGCGTATCATTTACCGCTACCCCTCCGTTTTTAACAGGTTATGGGCCCAGACCCATGTGGTTTTGTTCTCGCGTAGTATCGGTAAGTGATTTTTTAACGTCGTCGAATAGTGCAGAACTCGAAAATGGCAGGAAGTTACTTATCTAGTGTGCAAAAGCTTCTAGGTAGAGAAAATTACGATGATTGGGCTTTTATAATTGAGAATTTTCTCGCGTTAGAGAGTTTAGAAAATACTCTCAGTGGCAAAAAGACAGATTCAGTGCAAATTGCGAAAGCGAAGGCCAAATTAGTGTAGACCTTATATACATCGATATATTCACACGTGAAAGAAGCAAAAACAGCTCAGGATGTGTGGGAAAAATTAAGATGTTTGTATGCAGACAGCGGTTTTACAAGAAAGATCAGTTTGCTGCGATTTTTAATTTTCTTACGGCTGTAGAACTGTGATTCAATGGAAAACTATGTGAATCAGATGATTGAAACTTCGCAGAAGTTAAAACGAACAGGTTTCAATATAGACGAATATTGGATCGGTTCGTTGCTATTGGCAGGGCTCTCGGAACGATTTAGTCCTATGATTATGGCGATTGAAAATTCCGGTGTTACCATATCTACAGATTCCATTAAGACTAAACTCTTGGATATGGAGTTAGATGGCAGTAGCGGAAAAATCAAGCGTTCTGTACATAGTAATCAAACGCAAGAGTCGAGCGAGAGATGGCGATAAAGGCAATCTCACTGACGTAAAGTGTTTTCGTTGTAAACAGTTGGGTAACTTTATGAATAAATGCTCCGAAAATAAACGAAACTAGAACTGAGGCAAAAAGAAAACATCTAGTGCTTTCAGTGAAGTGTTCTTAAGTGGACAATATACAGAAAACGAGTGGTATATTGACTCAGGAGCAAGTGTACATTTAATTTCAAGAAAGGATTGGCTTGAAAACATAAATTACCATGTAAAGCCGAAGAAATGATTCCGAACAATATGGTTGTGCCAGTGGTGTGTTCTGGAGACATTAAAATTCAAACAGTTGTCAAGAATGAGAAGCATGATGTTATAAAAAATGTTTTATATGTCCCTGATTTAACCACAAATTTGTTGTCTGTTGGTGAGTTGATTAAAAATGGAAACAATTATTTTTGAAAAGAATGGTTGTAAAATTTTTAATGACAAAGGTCTTATTGCTATAGCTGACATTAAAAATAATGTGTATGAACTGAAATATGTAAGACAATATCAAAAACCTGTATTTAGCTTAACAGTAACAGCTGATATTTTACATAGGAGGTATGCCCATTTAAATTACACATATTTAAAACTAATGTAGCAGGGAGCAGTTGAAGGGTTTACGTGCAATGACAACTTAAATAGAAGTAAACTTTGTGATGTTTGCTGTCAAGGGAAACAATCAAGACTTCCATTTACAAACAAAGGCAACAGAGCCGAATCCTTGTTGGAAGTGGTACATGCTGATATATGTGGACCAATGAATGAACTTTCCATTGGAGGATCAAGGTATTTTCTATTATTTGAAGACGATTATAGTAGAATGGCTTTTGTTTGTTTTCTTAAAAGGAAAGATCAAGTCATAGATTTCTTTAAAGAATTTAAAGATATGGTTGAAAATCAATGTAACAAGAAAATAAAAATACTTCGAAGTGATAATGGCGGAGAATTTTGTAGCGAACAATTTGAAAGATTTCTTCGAAGATCTGGCATATTGCATCAAAAGACTAACCCTTATACCCCCCAACAAAATGGGATGCTTGAAAGAATGAACAGGACAATTATGGAAAAGGCAAGATGTATGATTTTCGATGCAGATTTGTCAAAACGTTTTTGGGCAGAGGCCGTTTATACTGCAGTCTACTTGTGTAATCGCAGTGTGGCAGCGGGTTTAAATAAGAGTACACCTTTTACTATATGGAATGGTAAGAAACCATATTCCAAAACAAAAGCGTAGAAAATTTGACAAAAAATCCAGAGGGATGATATTTGTAGGATTTGATGAAAATATAAAAGGTTACCGACTCTATGATCCAAACACAAAAGACATTATTACAAGCAGAGATGTCATTATAATAGAAAAGGAAAAGGAGCAAAAAAACTTCAATCATGATCACTGATAATCCTTCAGAGAATATTGAACCAGTGGGGGAGACATCTATAGACAGCAATGAGCTCATGGATGATGACTCTGAAAGTTACATGGATGATTCTAATGATAGTGATTTTCTTGTATCAGATGACATAGTAAACCAGTGTGAGCCCACTAGACGGTCAAAAAGGGAAAGAAAACCCATGTGTATTGGTGATATAGATCTAGAAGATGTTCCCATAACGGTGTCGGAAGCGTTTTCCAGACCAGATAGGCTATGTTGGCAGCATATCATGGAAAAGCTGTAAGCAAAATACTGTGGCTCTCTCTAGCACAGAACCTGAATATATGGCTCTAAGCGAGGCTGCTAAAGAAGCCATGTATTTGAGAAATTTGCTTTTCTGAGTTGACAGGAAAGTTGGATTGTATAACAATATTTAATGATAACCAAGCTGCTCAAAATTGTTTGTTAATCCAATTTTTCATGAACGCTCAAACACATTGATATTAGACATCACTTTGTAAGGGATGTACCAGCAAACATGATAAGTATAAAGTATTTGCCTACCAATGATATGATTGCTGATATTCTGACCAAAAGTTTACCTAGTGTAACAAATGTGAAGTTTGTGTCAAAATTAAGACTAAAACATACTTGAAAGTATTTGTTTAATTTTTGATAAGTGGGGATGTTGGAATTTATATAAAAAATTCATGAGAGACATCTAGCGGACACTTACTCAATTATACAAATGTCAAACTAGTCATGTTACCATACGAATATAGTTAGCATCGACAGAAGCGAATCATTTACAGCTACCCCTCCGTTTTTAACATATTGAACGGTAGTTCTTTAAATCTTCCTGTGAACCTTTTTTATGTAAAAGAATCACTTCTGCATTTTTTTATAAGTTGGGTACTTTGAGACATTTTGAGTATAATTTTGCTAGTGTTTTATGTAAAGTCCGACCATCAGCTTTTAACATCTCCACAGTTGTACTATCCTTCCCTGGAGTCTTGCTATTTTTCATCGAGTTTATAGCCTTTGTCACTTCCTCACCAGAATATCTGGCAATTGTTCTTCAGTGGGCATTACTGTTCTTGCCTTGTTCTGATCCTCATATAACTTTGAATAAAATCTTCGGACAACCTCTAACATTTCCGTCCGTTCCCTGCACACTGTACCTCACTCACTTCACGCATTAAGGAAAAACATTTTGTCCTTTTCTTGCTCAGTTTCTGTTTAGCATAGTTAATTCATGTCTTTTTTTCAGAGTCTTTTGCACTAGCTGCATATTGAATTGGCGCGTTTCTTATCGAATAGGACTAAAGTAGGAGAGACAGAAAGCAACACTAATACAGCTGCGTACGGCTTGCCGCAAGGAGGTAACCTGCCACCATTGCTATATATACTCTATACAAACGATTTATTCGAAGAAAACTTCACTGGAAAAATGTATGCTTACGCTGATGACTTGTGCATGTTGTATTCTGACAATGATTACAACAGATTACAACATAATATATATAACGATATGAAAAAGTACGAACTATGGTGTTTTAACAACTCACTTACGATAAACGAAACAAAAACAGAATACATAATATTTAACAAGAAGAAACAAGAAAAGACCTAAACATAACGATAAGAAACCAAAAATTAAAGGAAGTTTCCGAAATTAACTACCTAGGAATTAAAATTCACACTACCTTAAAATGGGATAAGCATATAAATAAAATAAAAAAAGAAAATGCCAAAACAATTACTTTGCTCTTAAAAATAAAGCACATCATACCAACAAAAATGAAGAAACCACTGTACCATGCACTATTCTCATCTAAAAATGCTTATATGATTAATACATGGAGCAATACTACAGAAAAAAACTTAAACATACTACAAAGACAACGAAATAAGACATTGAAAATATTATATAATCTCAACAGACTAACGCCAACCGAAGAACTATACAAAAAAACAAAAGAACTAAACATCAGACAACTAATATACTGCTGCTATACAAAATTCAAAACAAATTAATAAAGACAACTATCACATTCACGACAAACAAACAAATACATACATACGAAACCAGAAGAAAATCAGATATTAGAGTTCATAAAAATACACAAGTAAGACTCACACAAAAACTCACAACTGAAACCGTAGCAAAATTCAACAAGATACCGAAAGACATAATAAAATTAAACCTAAAAAATTTTAAAAAGAAGCTTAAATACTTACTACTAGAACACAAGATTTGAGCGACATCGACTAACAGTTGAAAAAAAAAAAAGAAAAAAAAACCATGACGCCTTCGATACCATCTGCCCAGAGAGAGACCTAGAAGACTTCAAACTGTTGCAGATGAAGAAGGATACAACCCCCAACTGCATGAATGCAACAATAACAAATATATTTATGTTGTAATATAATATACAGTTGTATATGTTAATATTTTTAATATATATATAAAAAAAAATATGTTTTCTTATAGCTCAACGTACTCGACTCTGCGAAAAGGATTGTCTACATTCTTCATCGTCCGGCGTTTAAATTATGTCTGGCCATTATTAAAATAATGATCTCTTTGGAGATTTATATGTTATATATATATGTTATATTATATATATATATATATATATATATATATATATATATATATATATATATATATATATATATATATATATATATATATATATATATATATATATACACACAGTTTTTTGATTTCTTTGGATTTCGTCCAATGAGACAATAGTAGTCAGGTGTTATACACCCCCGACCGTTGGGTTCCAGAATCTCATGTGGAACGCTCAACAACCTGCGTCTCCGCCAAAAGGAACATTCATTAGTTGCTTGACTGGGAGGAAGCCCCACCCATCCCTCACATTGGAGGACACATGTTTCGTCTGTTGGTGGTTAGACTCATTAGAGTACCGACATATGCTCTCTCGTCAAGAATAGGGAGTCCCTCTCCACAATCAAACAACCCACACTTTCACCAACTTCTCGTCGGATGGCTTATAATTGCAGTTTTTTGATTTCTTTGGATTTCATCCAATGAGACAACAGTAGTCAGGAGTTATAAATCCCCGACCCACCCCCCGATTGGGTTCCACAATCTCATGTCGAACGCTCAACTACCTGCGTTTCCGCCAAAATGAACATTCGCCGACATATACTATATATCGGCGCCCTGATGAGTCTGAACCTCGAGAGACAAAACAAATGTCATCCCGTTGAAGGGATAGGTGGGGCTCCTTCCCTGTCAAGCAACCAACAAAAATGTTCATATATATATATATATATATATATATATATATATATATATATATATATATATATATATATATATATCATTCAATCAGAAGCATTCACACAGTGAGGACGTATTTTCTGCGCTCCCATTGGCTAATGTGTTCTGATACTATCCAAGTGCAGCTACACGTGGCATCTAACAAAGAATTTTCCGGAATTAGGTTGTTTCTTTAGAAACGATCTATTTTCCAAAGTTTTTAGTGCGTGATATATCGCTTCAGTGCGATACGAGTGAAGTGGAGAGTGTTGGATATATTTTCGACAGGTTTTCCTCGACGATCCTGGCCGGTAAGTGATAGGATAGTCTTTGGGCATAAAACAAGTATAAATAATATCTCAAGGCATTTAAATCTTTAATACAGCGCCTTATGCGCTGCTTTTGTCTATTTACATTGCTTTTTATATTTTATTGTGATTATTGTTTGGCATAAATGGCATTCGTGTTACCGGGCCCGTCCAACGGGCCCGATGACGTCATCACAGCCCTTCAGGCTGAGTTAGCGCAGGCCCGTAGGGATAACCACGGATTAAATGAGACGATATTCGAGCTAAAGGAGCTCATCAAGCAATTAAAGGACCAGGTGGCTTCGCTAAATGCGAAAATCGATAATCTGGAAAGGACAGAGCACCAGCACCAAAGGGTCGGCAAAAATTTTAAAAAAGGAGACTGGCCGCACCAACGGTCTGGCGCCTAAAGAAGAAAAAGAGACGGCCTGCACCAAACATCAGGATGAAAAGAAAATAATCATTGGCGATGGGAAATTGAGCGATGCCGATTTCCCTCCATTGAAATCGCCAAAAGGCATCAAATCGACGACTAAAATTCCTGTGATATCCACAATGGAACAGGAAGAAAGTGAAGGTGAAGTTGTCTCCATCGGCGGAGACTCTTCAGACTCCGATTTTGAGGTCAGCACTGGTAGAAAAAGGCGCTGTACTAAGCGGAATAGGCCGTTCTCTGAGGAAGAGAGGCAGCCAGAACAGGCACCGAAGAAAAGACCCGTCGGAGAGGCGGGCCCCAGCGCAACATCAACCCCGGTATCCAAAGAGGCCACCGCAAAGAAAATACCGGTAGCGAAGACCGAAAAAGTCCCGCCGGTGATACTACGCAGCAAAGCGCAGTACATGAAGGTGATGACCTTCATACTAAAAGAGAAAATCGGCACTGACAAGGCGCTGAATCGCCCAGAAGGGGTCAAGATTCAGCCTAGAACGTCAACCGATTACAGGAAACTGACGGCGTTCTTGGATGGGGAAAAAATTCCCTATCACACGTTCTGCACCAGAGATGAAAAGCAGCTTCATGTCCTGCTCCGCAACATCGTGGAAACGGTCACGGAGGACGAGGTTAGAGAAGAGCTCGTCGAGCTAGGGTTCACCCCATCCAAAGTCCAGAGATGGAGGAATAAGAAGGGACCACTAGCAATGGTATACGTCATCCTCCCCAAGTCATAAAAGGGGATATATAACGTAAAGTTTCTGGTGCATCAGAAAATCAAAGTGGAGAATGTACGATCCAACGGTGAGACCTCGCAGTGCTTCAACTGCCAGGTCTATGGACACACGGCCAAGAAGTGCCACGCCCCACCAAAATGTATGAGGTGTTCGATGAATCACGCCTCAAAAGATTGCAAAAAGCTGAGGAACATTCCGGCTAAATGCGTTAACTGCGGTGGTCTTCACCCAGCAAACGCGAAAACTTGCCCCAGGAAACCCCCGAACAGGTTGGAGGGCAAGAAAACACAGGAAACCGCCCCAGTCAAAACTCCGCCGAAGATTCCACCCCCTACATTCGTCTGGGGGACCCAAACCAACAGAAAAACCCCGGTCGAGGCGACGGTCGCCCCGACACAGGCCACTCTTCCAAAAATCCAGTTGCCGGACTTCTCCGCAATGATGGAGAACATGATGCGTCAGATGGCTGCCATGGTACAGCAGCAACTGAACGCAGCCATAGCCATGTTCCAAACCGCCAATGAACAATAAAGATTCATTGCGCGTTGTGACTTGGAATTCCAACTCCCTGAACGGGAAAAAGTTGGAATTAATGGCGTTTCTAGAAGACCACGGCATCGACGTAGCCCTGATTCAGGAAACTTTCCTCAAGCCGAGCCAACGGTTCGGCGTGAGGAACTTTTGCTGCTACAGGGAGGATCGTCTCGGCGGAGCGAAGGGTGGCCTGATGATTCTCGTCAAGAGAGGAATCAGACACAACCTTTTGCCTCCGACGGGCTTTACTTCCTCAGAGGTGATGTCAGTGCAAGTGGCTCTAGAAGGTAGTCCCGTAAACCTATCTTCATGGTATCAGAGAACCTGCAACAACTTCGATTCAGGTGAAGTGAGCAGGCTCCTGACTAACAACACTCCAGTCATCATTGGAGGGGACTATAACGCTCATAACCAAATGTGGGGTTCAAGATGGATAAACAAGAGGGGTGCTGACCTGTTATCTATGGCGGATAGATACGGGCTGAACCTGCTTGTCCCGGACGAACCATCCCGTCGCGACAGCTTCTTAGATTTGTCCAGGTTGTCCACGAGCTTACGTCGGATCATTACCCGGTCATCCTAACCATAGGTACCAAGGTGGACACCTTCCCACCGCAAAAGGTATCTAACATCAGTTGGAGCAAATTCCAAGAGCATTTGCAAAACAGCGGGCCCAACCCGCGCATTGATAACGTTCAGCAGCTAGAGGATGCGGTCGAAAAACTAACCAAAGACATAATAGAAGCCACGAAAGTGGCGACTAGCTTCAAGACGGACCCTTCTCGGACCACCTTAGACATTCCGTCCGAGGTAAAAGAGAAGATCCGTCTGAAAAACAGACTATACAGACGCTATCGACTGACTGGCGACCCTGAGCTCGGGCGACGTGCAAACGAAGCAAAAAGGGAGTCCTTACAGGCTCTCAAAGAGTTCAGGATTGACAGATGGGACGACTATCTAGCGTCAATCGACAGGGCCGATCGATCGATTTGGAAAACGGCCAATCACTTGGTGGGAAAGGCGAGAGCGCCGATTCCTCCCCTGAGGACGGGTGATACTCACGCCGTCACGGGGGCGGAAAAAGCGGAGCTCTTCGCCGTGACCTACCAAAAGCAGATGACCTCTCTTCAGCCTTCAGCCGAAAAGAGGACTAAAGTTGAACAGTTTCGGCAAGAAATTTTATCTTACCAAGGAACTCCCAATCCCGGCTACTTGATCAGCCAAATAGTCTCGCCGAAGATAATACACAATATTATCCGAGGTTTGAAATCTAGAAAAGTTCCTGGTCGCGACCGTATCTCTCCGATGCAGCTGAAACGGCTACCAAACAAGCAAATAGCCCAGTTGGCAAATATCGTCAACGCTTCTTTCAGACTTCAGCACTTTCCAGCTATATGGAAACATGCCCAAATCATAGTAATCCTGAAAAAAGGAAAAAGCCCAAAAGAGCCAAGTAGCTATAGACCCATTAGCTTGCTTAGCGCTCTCGGTAAGATCGTCGAGAGGGCGACATTACACGCTCTCAACGTCGTTCTTGCCGACAAAAACATACTGCCGGACGAACAGCTCGGTTTCCGAAGGGGGCATGCGGCCGTCCACCAGGCGGCACGGCTCGCGACGGAAATCAGGCAGGGTTTCGATACGGGAGCCGTCTTCTTAGACCTCTCGCAAGCCTTCGACAGAGTCTGGCATCTCGGACTCATAGTCAAGATGCTCAGGCTGGGTATACCAACAGACCTAGTCAAGCTATTGGCATCGTTCCTGACTGGACGCACTTTCCAAGTGCTCGTCGATGGTACTTTGTCTTCAGTCCAGCGAATCCAAGCGGGAGTACCGCAAGGATCCCCTCTTGCCCCAGTAATCTTCAACGTCTACATGGCGGACTTTCCTAAAATTCCGCATGTAAAGACTGCATTCTATGCTGACGATACCGCTTTTTATACGTCAGCCCACGGGACCTGGCTGATCACATCCAGGCTCCAAAGGCAGACGTTAAAAGCCCTAAAATGGCTAGCCTACTGGAGGTTAGCAATAAATCGCAGCAAAACCCAGGCTGTCCTCTTCACAAGAAGACAGCCGATAATCAGACAGAATATCCGCATCCACGGAGTCCCCATCAAATGGGCCAGATCGGCACACTACCTGGGCCTTGAGTTCGACAAGGCCCTCACGTGGGTGCCGCACCTAAAGAAGGCAACCGGGAAAGCAAGAGCCATGGCTCGTCTGGTTTACCCCCTAATGAACGGCAAAAGTAAGCTCTCGCTGAACATCCGAATAACCCTGTATAAAATCATGGTCCGATCCGTCCTCACCTACGGATCTCAGGCCTGGTTCCCGTACCTCCTCCCAACGTCGATTGCAAATCTGCAATCGTTCCAGTCACGTGCTCTTCGCACAATAGTAGGTGCCCCATGGTTTGTAAGGAATGCGCAAATCCATCGGGAAACTGACACACCAGAGCTTCAGACATTCCTGTCCAGACTTCTGGACAAATTCCTAGCGACGGCGTCCCTTTCGGACAATCCGCTAATCAGAGCCACGGCAGCTTCATTGCCGGCCGTTGCCCCAGTATGACCATCCTCTTCGGTCATCACCTCCATGCCTAAAGGACGGCAGCTAAAACCCTTCGAATAAGCGACATTGTCGTGACGTTCGAAAAAATCAGTGAATACAAGTCAGGGCCTTCGGGTCAACTTAACCTCCAGGACAAGTAGTAGTAGTATATATATATATATATATATATATATATATATATATATATATATATATATATATATATGTGATATTAGTTTCAAAATGAATAACAATTCAATTTTTTGAATTAAATTAAGAAATTAAGTTAATAGTTTGTTTAATCAAGAAACAATCATGTAAGATCTCATATATGTATGTTGTACTTACCTTGCATTGATTCGGAGATGCATTGGAGTTTACCTAGATTACATACAGGTTTACCTATAAAAATACACATGAGTATTATTGGGTTGATCCAAACTTTGACGCGTTTTTGCTGCAGGATGTCAGTACATAGCAAAACCGACGTGTTATCTACTTCACACGTGTAAAGTTTTGATTTTGACAGAAATAATTTCAGTGAGTACTTGGGAACAACATTGTGTTATTTGGTTCTTTTTTAAATTTTGTTAGGCAGCAAAAACGGAAAAAATCATTTTGTATTTCTGAAATAGCGACAATGCCTTGCAGACGCAAGGAAGATATGTACTGTGTACGATGAGGGTGCCGTTGATGATTTCACGTGTCGTAAGTGGTTCTGAAAGTTTCGTAAAAACAATTTTAATCTTAGCGATGCACCACGTTCTGGACGAGGAACTAAGGCTGATGGCAACCAAATATTGAAGTTAATTGAAAGTGATCAGTATAGAACAACTCAAGAGATTAGAGGAATTCTTGAAATGAACCAGTCAATAGTGTTAAATTGATTACGTCAACTTTGAATGGTTAGCAAAGCCGATCTAGGGGTGCTGTGTGAGTTGACGGAGAAAAATTTGAACGACCGAAGTTCTGCTTGCAATGATTGGATTCGATGATAACAGGTGATGACAAATGGATTGTGTATAATAATGTTGTGTTAGAGATCATGGTTTAAGTGCTGAGATGCTTCTTCTACCATCCCAAAAGTTTGCATGCGAAGAAGGTTATGCTATACATTTAGTGGGATTGGAAGAACATCGTTTATTATGAGCTGTTACCTGAAAGCCACACCATTAATTTGGAAAAATACTAGTCACAACTACCTGAATTAAAGTGAGCAATTCATCCGAAGCAGTCTGAATTAGCTAACAGAAAGGGCATTGCGTTCCTTCGAGACAGTGTTAAACTACACGTGTCTTCGGCCACCCAACACACATTTTTACAACCTGACTGGGATGTTTATCCACCGTACTCTCCTGACTTTGCGCCCTCCGGCTATCATTTATTTAGAACCTTTCAAAACAACTTTTACAGTAAAAACGATACTTCCTTGGAAGACTTAAAAAATCACCTGTATCAGTTTTTTAGTCGGAAACTTTAGAACTTCTATGGGCTCGGGATTATGCAGCTTCAGAAGAGAGGGAAACAAGTCACCGAACAGAACGGCATATGTATACTATATTGATCAAATGTAATTTTTAGTAAATAAAATTTTTCTTCAATTTGTCTTAAATAATGGGACGAACATTTGTTTCAATTCAGTAGGGTTGACTATTCGTGCAAATCAACAAAAAGTAAGTGGTAGACTTACCAACAACAAAATCGAAATAATGTGGGATGCACTGACAATTTTCAAGAACTGCTTTTGCTTTACAATTAATTAAACATCGCCAATCCGTATACGTTTCAAAATATTCAAGTTTTTGTTCATCTGCGTATAAACATTGACGTTGACTTATTGGTAAATTTTTCACTGTTGAACTGCATTCCCTCCTCGAGGCATCAACATGGAAATAATTAAGCGTTTCCAAAGACAGCACTTTTCTACTTTCGAGTGTATAAGGAAGATTATAAATATTGTGAACAATCACCTAAAAAATATAATTTAGACAAGTTCTTATCCTTAGAATTATAATAACTCCAGCTCCTGCAAATAATCTGCTATTGTACTCTGGTTTTATCCAGACTTGTAATCCACTAAATATGCCGGAATGAGCAGTGCGTATTGGAATTTCGTGTGATCCTTGTGGAATGTAGTTGAAACTGCAGCATCGACCAGAATCACTATAGGTCTCTTTAAATAACTTGCTACACTTCACTGGTTTCTTGTTCCACAAACACCTGAAACGATATATTAGTTGTTAGTCTGAGACTTGCACAACCGCAAATTCTCTAGTTTTTGCAAGCTTTCATTTGATGATGGTCAGCGATTAGTTCAACCGAAACGTCGCCAGCAAAATCAGGATATAAGACAGTGGATTCCGCCCTGAATGTTTAAATAACTTTCCATCATTGTTTACCTTTTTATTAATTTGTTTTGTTTTTGTTTGTTTTTTGTTTTGTTTTGTTATTTAATTTGTTTTTGTTTTATGTACTTTGTGGGCAGTAAAATTACTATGGTATAAGAAAAGTATTTGGGTTCTTTCTTGTGTTTATAAACTAGGATTATACCTCACTGCTCAGAGATTTAATCTGATTTCAACTTTTTGTTCTGATAAATAAACATTGTTTCTTCAGTATTAAAGTGATTCCACTGCGAAATATTCAGTCGACGGTTTTTAGCAAAGACTTTAAAATGGGCAAAATTAGAGCAATTTTAAGGCATTATTTTATAAAACGCTTCAAAGCGAATGAGGCTGTTGGTGTGGTTTGCGAAGTAGAAGGGGATGTATCAATCCGCACCACTTAGCTCTGATTTAAAAAGTTCCGGGAAGGAGACATAAGACTTGAAATATAAGGGAAGGTTGGGTCGAAATAATCATCAATCAGGTCGAATTCTACTCAACTCCACTTGAAAGAGTACACACCGTTCTGACCGAAAAATATCCAACTTTAGTCAACCGTAAAAAAGTCTTCTTGTTGTAAGACAAAGCAAGGCCACACACTTCACATATGTCCAGCACAAAAATGAATGAATATTTTTCGGCCTTTATATTCGCGGAATAAATTCCAGGTATATTTTTTTTAATTAGTGAATGTTATATGTGTTATAAGCTACTCTATGTGTTATAAGCTGAATAAGATTTAGCAGAGAAGGTTAAACTTTCGAAGTTATTATTAAAAGATGGACTATTTCTCTTGAACATTGATCCTGTTCATTTCTTTTCATATCTAAAATTGTAGAAACGCGTCGAGGGAAACGTTTTGTTGATTTCGTTCCATCGGATTACATAGGTCGACATGATGGTCATGGAAATTATTTATGACTTTGCACTGGACAATGTAGGAATTACCAAGAGAGGGGGTATTTCTACATTATTTTACGAACCTTTAAGGGCAGTTTTATTGTTTTCTATATTTTGGTTTGTTTCTGTCTTGTTTACAGTCCCTTCAAGCGTTTAAGTCGATTTTATATAAAATGGCAAGTTCTAGTTGTCGATTTTGCAAAAATCCAGTGGGTAAGTTTTGTTATATACGTGAACAATTTTTGAGGTCTGTGGGACAGTAGGGCAACATTACAGTGAGAAAGATTGGCCTCATAAAATGTCTTTTGAACCTGATACTTATGCCCCCCTTATTAAACCAAAAAAGGGTACTTCTTCCGTCTCTCCATATTAAGCTTGGACTAACGAAAAACTTTGTCAAAACCATGAACAAAGAAGGTAATAGTGTGAAGTACCTAAAAGATGAAGGCATATTTTTTGGACCTCAAATAAGGAAGCTTCTAGGTGATTTTCGTTTTTAATAAAAATTGTATGAAAAGGAATTGGCAACTTGGAAGTATTATGAAAGGATTTCTGGGCAACAAGAAAGATGAAAACTATAAAAACCTTATAGATGAACTATTGAAAGCCTATGAAATACTAGGGTGTCGCAAGTCCTTAAGATGCATTTTTTTACACTCGTATTTGGACTTTTTTACGGTAAATTTGGGCGCAGTAAGCGACGAACAAGGAGAGAGGTTTCACCAGGACATCAGGACGATTGAATCAAGATACCAGGGACGCTGGAACTAATCTCTTTTGGGTGAATACTGCTAGTTTTAAAAAAGAGATGATGCTACAGAATATAAGAGGAAAAAGTGAACGTTTTTCTCGCTGTATGACAACCCATGTGATATATTTTTTATTCACGTAATCTTAATTTAATAGTAATATCTTTGTATAGGTTTAACATATTTTACATGTATATATTAGATAAATAAGAGGGGAAGAAGAAGATTGTAAAAATATGTCGCCTCCTTTTTCCCCACCACCGACCCCCGTAACAAAAAAAAATTACGTGTTACATTAATTAGATTATCATTTTCGGATATAGGATTACAAAATACTTCATATACATCTATTTTCATCAATGTTATAGTGCGGTTCAAGATATATCTTTGATCGAATGACTGCAATAAACTGTTAACAACCCCTGTCGTAACGAAACCCGCCAAAGTTGCAAAAAAAGGTAAACAGGACCGGGCCTAATAAAATAAAAAGATAAAATTAATTTTATATCTGGTTTAGTAGTTTCGAAATATTTTACAAATGTGCTGAAAAGGTGGCGTTCTTGGCAAGATAATGATAAGCAAATTGTTAAAAATATGTATGTTTGTTTATTGAATAGGGAGCTTAATGTAAATGCAGCCACAACAGAAACGTCTTCATTAACGAAAACGCCGTAGTTAAAGATATTGTGACGAAGCCAATTAAAGCCAAAAAAGTTCGTTGTGATTCTGGTAAAAGCAAATGTGTTGACGAAAACGACAAAGACTTAATTCGAGGCAAAATTTATATTATGTATGAAGAGCAAACTGTGCCTGCATCGCATTCATTGCAACAGCGACTAAGGAAAGATGAAACCAACATTCTTTGCAGCAGAACTAGCCTCCGGATAATATTAACTCTAATTGGCTATGTATATCGGACCATTAATAAAAGAAAAGTATTAATGGAATCACAACGATTGCGACGATGGTGGTTTGACTACTTAAACTCTATAAAAAACACAGATTAGAAAATCGTCCCATTAGATAGATACCATTAGTAGATACCTCGATGAAACATGGTTCGATACACATGAGATGCCAGCAAAAGGATTGGTAGATACATCAAGAAAATGCGTAAAACCAAAGCCCCAGCAAACAAGGGAAAAATAATTACAATTTTACCTGATGGTTCCTAGGATGGATAGGTTCCAAATTATTTACGGTTGTCCTCCAAAAAAATTATCCATTCATATTTGGACTATCATGGTGATACCACAGCAGAACTTTTTGAAGATTGGTTTATAAATAGCCTTTTGCCCAATGTGCCCAAGGAAAGTGTAATTCTAATGGACAATGCTAGTTATCATAACGGCCAAAAAAATAAAGTTCCTAATGCAAATAACACTAAACTGGCAATTCAGAATTATATGTTAAAAAACGATATATATTTTAAATATTAAAGACATTTAATATTAAAAATAAATATGGATGTGATACCATTGCTGCCGATATAGGACATACGGTTTTACGCCTTCCCCCGTATTACTGTATTTTTAATCCAATTGAGCATATGTAGTCTTAGCTAAGCATATATAGTCTTAATAAATAAAAAAGAAGAGCGGGTAACAATTATTGACATTGCCATACCACTGTCTCACAATATACATAAAACGGAGGTGGAAAAAGTTTCTAAGTGTGAGAAATTTTCTTATGAATTGAAGAACATCTGGCAACTTGAAAAAGTCAACAACGAACCTTTTGTAATTTCTGCAGAGGGATTGGTGAGCCACAGGTTCTGCAAAAGTTTAACAAATTGCGGACTAAATAGAAATATCATAAAAGTGGGATAACGAGCTATATTGTCGCAAACCTGCCACATTCCACATGCCAGTTCGAAAATTTTTGTCTTAATGCCAACGGAATACTGGGTTATAATGAAATTTATCCCCAGGCTCTGAGCCGAACTCCAACGACGCGAGGGAGGAATCAGTTTATGGTTTCCAGCTTTTTGAATATTTTATTTTTTCCGAAATTATTCAGAAGTTAAATCACTCCGACTCTGGCGCCTTTGAAGAAACTAGGAAAATTTTTATTGAGATTTATTGGAGCAATTAACATTTCGCCGGAAGGTAACGAAATATCTTGAACTGGACTATACCTCAAAAAAGTTTAAATTTGTTGACCTACATTATTTCTTTTCGACTTATCCATCCAGGCAGTGTAGTCGTGTTTTCAGGATAGGATAACATTTTTTTTAAATAAAATATAATTATTTAGGAAATCAGATTAAATCATCTCCCGATGTTGCTAACATGGTTAGTGAAACACGCATCGAGAAGGTTTAAACAAGATATTTGGTGTTTAGTGGTAAATCAAAAGCTGAGTTTTGTGTTTCACACCGAAGATTCCAATAGGAGAATTGATGTTGAATAATTGTTGAAATGTTAATGAATTTAGAAACCTTAAAATACCTTACGAGTAATTCTTCACAATTTTGAGAAATTCTTTTTAAAATGCGTCGAACTTCAAAATAATCGTTACGTTGTAATACTTCTTCAAAAATCTCAAGTTCACTATTATTCAACTTAGGTGTTTCATATTGCAGTACATCTCTAAGCAATCCCTCGGTAAGGATTTTTTTGGTCAACAATAGTTCCTGTTCTGAACCGTCACTATAATCAGAAACTTTAGTTGACGTTAATCAACAAAAATAGTGCTTGCTTACAGTTTTGATACAAATTTATCGATATTTTCTTGTATTATTGGATTTATATTACAAATAGTGACGGCTGGAAATGGAATGGTTTGGGGCGGGGCAAAAGCTGTTTTAATTATTGTTCTGGTAGGGTTGCTGGTATATCTGGTCCAAAATAAGGTAGTAATGTATGCAGAACATCCTATGCTACTTAGTACCACCGATATCCAAAAAAATCTGAAATATTATTTGTACAGATAGGTTATGTACATTAGTTTACATTCAATATTAGTCTTTTAGTTAAATTTCGAAAGCTTCAAACATGAATTAAGAGTATAGTAAGTAAGGTTTTCAGACGTTTCGACCAGATAGCACTCTTCATTTCAAGAATTTCAGTTCAAAAATTTCATGAAACTGGTTCGGTGGAAGATAAAAGAAGAGCACTATATATAGATATATAGATTTGGTACGTGAAAGTGTTGCTGAAGACCCAGAAATTTCTATTAGTCGACGTTCACAAGAATTTGGACTCACTGAATCCACAACATGGCGTATTTTACGAATGAATTTAGCTCTGGAGGCATATTAGGTTCAAATTATATAGGAACTAAAGGATCATTGGATCATTCAAAAAGTCGTGCATTTGTCAATTGGATCAACTAACGATGCTCCTCAAAAAATCTACTTTTCAGATGAAGCACATTTTGAAATTGGTGGCTATGTTAATAAACAAAATTAACGCATTTGGGGTGAGAAAAATCCGCCATGGATTAATGAGAAACTTTTACATCCTAAACGAGTCACTGTTTGGTGTGTACTTTGGTCAGGAGGTGTACTTGGGTCGTAATTCTTTCAAAATGCTGCTGGTGAGTCTGTAATTGTGAATAGTGTTCGATATCGTGAGATGATAACTGAATTTTTGGTGGCTAAATTGAATAATATATATCTGGAGGATATGTGGTTCCAACAGCACGAGCAAGTGATAATAAGGATTTATTAACTGATCAAATCCAGTCAAGAGAGACGTGCGCCAAGGAGATATCATTTTATCAAAGTTGTTCACTTTTGACTTGGATGATATCTTCATAAGTCTCTGAGGGGAAATGAAAGGTCTTCGATTCGCAAAACGATGTCGTGCTATTCAGGAACCAAATAGAAAATCTTAAAGATATGCTGATCGAGCTTCTTAGAATTTCAGGAAGGATGGGTTTGAAAATAAATATACAAAAAACAAAGATAATGGGTCCAGTTGAAGACAATATTGCCATAGATAAGAACAACGTTGAGGTGGTGGAAGAATATGTATACATGGCACATAAAATCAGGATTGATAAGGAGTACCTATTATCTCAGATATCACGTCGAATAAGCTTACGCTGCAACCTTTGGGAAACCGGAAACGAATATAACTACAAACCTTAAACGAAAAACTTACGCAACATGCATACTCCCGGTTAAAACATATGATTTACAGATGATATTGGCGAAGAAGGGTATGATAATACTAAGAAGTATAAAAAGAGCCAAGGTTAATATTAGTCTGCTTGAAAAAACCTCACATGAACAAATTAAACACAACAGAAAAGTAATATACATAAAGGAGAAGGTGTTAAGAACCAAGTGTCAATGGTCTGGACATGCAGCTCGTTAGCAGCCAGATCATTGGGGTACAAAAATGATGACATGGAGACCAATACTTACTGCACGAAGCAGAGCGAGACCGCAGAATATATGGACAGACGACATAGAGCAAATAGCGGTTTTGGTTTATGATAAGTTGGAGTTATTGATTTGTCTTTTTCAAAGAAATATTGAAGTTATCAAAGCTGTTATTGCCAAAGAATTTTAACCAAAGCTCATGGAAAAAAGCAAGCATTTGAGTTATATTATTTAGAGATCAACATCTTGCATTGATGAAGTAGAAGTATATGATCAAGTATAACAAAGGTATTTTACTGATCAACATTTAATTAGTATTAATATCAATATTCTTATTCGTGTATAAAAAAACTTTTAAAAAAATATTTGGATTGGTTTTAAGTATAAAGATATACTGTTAAGTATCCAATAAAATACATAGCAAAGTATAAACTGATTAAGAATAAACATAAAAGTAAAAATTATGATATACCTTTCGTATAGGTTTCTGAATATAACGCAATATTTAATTCCGTCAATACTGGTGTTTTCAGAAAAATCTTTAATGGCTTTTTGAAAACGGCTCATTTTCAATTGGTTGTATTTTATAGACTAGCATAAATGGTGGACAAGTCAAGTACCATAGCATGTCCTGATAAATATCAGATACTAATATATTAATAAATAAAATATTTACATGTACTGTCTTGTGGTAATTAACATTCAGGTCAATTCATAAAAAATATTTAATGCGCATAAAAAAAAAATCAAGCTACATATTTTCAATATAAATAATTAATATGCATTAGTTTGTAATTTATGAAACTACCGACAGCTGTAGAAAACTTACATTATTAACTATTAACTTAAATTATTATTTAATGCTTATTCTTAAGATTTAATTTTGATTAAGCTAAAAGAATATTACTTATAAAGGGTTGTCCAATAAGAGTGTGAGAATGTTAAAATGAGGCACAATAATAACTATAAGTGATAATCCGGTAATCTTTATTTTATATTGAAGAACAAAAAATAGCATCAAATTTTGAAAATAATGTTGTTCAAATGCTCCACTCCGCTTAATCTGGTGAAATGTATTCGGGAGATACAATTATCGATTATTCTTTCACACATCTTGCGTGGTATATTTTTAGTTGCAATCTGAATGTTTTATTTAAAGTCAAGAATTATTTGGGTTTATTTCTGTAACCCGGAGTTTTATCATAATCCCACAAAAAATAATTCAAGGGCGTGAAATCGTATGATCTTTGTGACTAGTTGATATTACTATTTCCCGAAATAACGAGCCCAGGAAACATTTCCTGCAATAAATCGATTTGTCTCGAATTGTCTGAGGAGATGAGTCTTGTTGAAAGAAAACATTGTTTATATCCATATTTAGTAGTTAAAGCCGAATATATTCTTCTAGCATATTCTTGTTGCGTTAATCATTAACAGTAACACACTTTCCAGCATCGTCTTAAAAAAAGGCCCTGTCACACTTTCAGCAAAAATCGCACCAAACAATCTCTCTCTTAGGATGAAGAAATAACTTTTGAATTTCTTGGGGATCCCAAATCATGCAGTTATTTTTTTTTCACAAATCCGTCAGTCCTGATTACTATTTTTGATTATTTTTTCCCAAAGTGGGTCTGTTCCTACTGTTCTAGAGTCCAATTTGGGATTGTTCGACGTATATGACGATCAGCTGGCAGTAGTAGGTTTAATTGAACTTTATTAGCTTTACAACGAAGATCATGATGAAAAATTCTCTACGTAGAATCTGAGAAAGGTTGAGTTCCTGAAAACGACGCGGAATAGATAAATTCGATGTTCTTCAATAATCGGTCGATCGAACGATGCATATCTACTGACTCTTCTGCAACTGAGTTAGTTCGTTCAAATTTTTTGTGCCTGTTTTATGTTGACCATAAATATCACGCAGTCTCGAAAAGGCTGGTGAACTGAACACGTATTTTGATGGTAGATACGAATACTTTTTACCCGCTGCAGAGGGTTGTTATTCATGTATCCGAAATTGGTAACAATGGTGTTACTAGGCACCATCTGACATGTTCACCAGTTTGACATTGTTGACTGTATACGTACTCAGAACGTTTTGTCATACGGATGCTATTTGTTGCTATTGTTTAGTTACTTGATGATTTTAATAGTGCATCGATCAACTCACTTCGGCTTTTGGAGATAAAGCACCATCTAAAACCACGGTACTTCACTGATTTAGTGAATTCAATCGTGGTAGTGGTTCGCTCACGGACGAATTTAAAGATGGGCGTTCAGAATTGGTTGTTGTGCTAGAAAACATCGATAGTGTGCGCGAACTGATAAAGCAAGATCGTCATATGACATACCGTGAGATTGAGGTATCCCCGGGTATTAGTATGACAAGCATACACAAGATTTTACATGAATATTTACCCTAAAAAATATTTGTGCGCGTTGGATTTCGCATAATTTGACAATCGTTCAAAAAAAAGTACGTGCCGATTGGGATAAAGAAATGCTAAAAAATACAATCGTGGTGCGTCAAAAGTAGTGTATAACATCTACACAGGTGACGAATCTTGAATCTATGAGTACGAGCCCGAAAGTAAACAACAGTCGGCTGTATGGGTCAAAATAAGCCAAACCAACAAAAGTAGTTCACACAAGAAGCACTTCGAAGCAAATGGTCGCCTGTTTTTTTGGGATAAATGGGCATGTGGCTAAAGTGCCACTAGATAATCGTAGATTATGAATAGAACATAAACATTTGTTTGCCAGAAGTCTTTGAAGATATAAGAAAAAACAACAAGCGACGCAGGATTATTCTTCACCATGACAATGCGAGCTCTCACACATCGAACCGAACAACAATATTTGACCACTCAAAATATCGAATTGATAGATCATCCGCCGTACAGTCCTGATTTATCACCCAATGATTTTTTTTTTCCCGTCCGTGAATAATAAACTATATGGTCAACGATTTTCGACGCCAGAAGCGGTTGATGCGGTCAAAATGTATGTTTTGGAGATATCTCAATCGGAATGGAAAAAGTGCTATGAAAATGTATGCAAAAATGGTTCAAACGTATGCAAAAGTATATCGATCATTGCGGAGAATATTTTGAAAAACAGTAAAACCATTTTCAATGATAAATATTTGTCTTTATTTATTATTCCGGATACATAAATAGATAGGATATACGGAGGATACAGAACAGATAGGATACACAATGTGCTGAACATAGCGTCTATGTTCATTTTAAACAGTGTTGCCGCTATTACGCTTCAAAGTTTTGACACTCTTATTAGAAAACCCTTCAGACATATTATTAATAAAAATAATATTTTGAACTAACAGTTATTGAGAAAACGTGTTAAATCTTCACTTAAAACTCTGATTTACACTTGAAGGATTATAAGAGGTGCAACTAACTCACCTACGAAAGTAGTTGTACTTTAAGTAACTAATTTATTTTTCTTTGAAGCCGAAATTTTCAGACCAGATTCAAAGAACATAAATCTGCGTACATATTAAAGAAACAACACTCGAATTTTGCGAATCATTTCATAGATACCGGACATATATTTCCCGAGATTACAAATTTAAAAATTTTAAATATACCGCCAAAAAGCAAAAAAAAACATTTTAGAAGCTATTGAAATTTATAAATATAATAAAGACCCGTCTAGACAGTTATTAAAAGATCAGATGGATCTCCGAAATTCCCCACTATTTAAAATATTGTAAAAAATTAACCCCAATAAAAGTATAAAATAAGGTACATAGGATAGATAAACAGCTGTAAAAACCTTAGTTTTAAAGTAGTGTTTGAGAATGTAAAATCGTTTTGCGAAACTATAGTCACACAAATTTTAAAATAAAGGAGAAAGATAACAAAGTATAAAATTATTTTATTCGATTTAAAAAATGAACTATTACTAAGCAACGGACAAATCAATCAATAACAGTATGTTTATTATATTTGTCAAGTACGAATCGTTAGATATTATGCTTCATAGTTTCAGACGTGTGCGTTAGTTTCATATTCGTGGCTGTTGAGTAAAGCACACAAATTTTGACACAAATTTTTCATTTCTGATGAATTGATAAAATTGTAGTTTAAGCTGCTATAAATAATTTTGTTTTAAGAGTGTTAACCCTGACCGACATACAAAAAGAGTTAGATTTCAGAATAAAGGGTTCTTCATATTTATTCTTGAGTATAAAAGAGTGGGTTGGGGAATTTAAATGTGGGTGTACAATTGGAATAACAAGAAACCCCAACTATCGACAAAATCATCACAAAAAATCGACAATGTCGTATTAAATGATGACCGACTGAACGCGAGCTTGCTGATACTATAAACATCTCGATGGATCATATCCACTACATTTTTCATAATGTTTTGGGTTTGAAAACATTTTTCACCTGATAGGTCTTGCTTTATTAACTGTGGTCCACAAACACATTTGATTTGAACACTTCTGAAGACTGGTCAGACTTATGTAAATGCGATTCTGCTGATTTTTGTTTTCGACATTTTACAATAGTAAAATTATACCGGGTGGTTAAAAGAGTGGTTAACTTTTTGAAAAAAAAAAAAGTTGATCAATTTTAACAAATTTATTAATCAAATTTACAAAAAGTCTTGGAAATTTATGTTCTGAAGATTACATTGTCTAAATGTGCTCCATTTCTGTTCTGGCACTTCTGAAGCCGACCTCAAAAATTTGCCATAACGCAGCGGCGAGTGTCTGCAGTTATGGCTTCGATATCTTGCTGGATATTCTTCTTTAGATCTTCCCGAACGGCTGGGCGATTGCGATACACTTGATTTTTAATATATATCCATAAAAAAATCACAGGAAGTGAGGTCCGGGTTTCGAGAAGGCAACTGAATGTATTCTCTTCGATAAATCAATTTTTCCGGAAAGGCGCCTGAACGTCCGGCAAAGGGAGATTGGAAGTATGGCAGGTGGCTCTGTCCTGTTGGAATTCAGTGTCCTGAGTATATCCTTCAAATTCTTGAAGAGTAGGAGTGAAAAAAGTTTGAAGCATGTCGACATAATGCTGAGAACCATTAATGCGCGGCTTTGGTGGTCTTCGAAAAAGAAACATGGCGATCATTCCGGGTGCTGATATTGTAGCCCAAACTGTGACCTTTGGACTATGCAGAGACCTTGCACATTTCTTTTTATGGTTTACTCCACACTAGTAGTGACAATTTTGATTATCGACATGATCATTAAGGTGGAAATGAGCTTCATCGGAGAATAAGATGTTGTCGACTGCTGAAAATCGGTTTATCATTTCATTAGCGAATACAAGTCTTTTCAGTTTCAATTCTTGCACTAACTCTGAGCTCTCTAACTCTAATTTTGTGAATGATGCGAAGCACCGACGATCTTGTCACATTTAAGTGTTGTTGTCGATGAGTTTGGTTGTTGGCGCATGGACGCTCCCATTCTCTCAATGCTTTCATCGGTTTTCGCTAACCTTCGGTGACTGGGCACGTGTTTATTTAACGTTGAACTAGTTTTCTCAAACATGCGAACCCATTGCTTAATCAACCGAAGGGTTGGATATTGTTGAACATGGGGTTAATTGAAATGTCGTCAAAATCTACGCTACTGTGCGGAATGTTTGTTGCGGTAATATTCACGCACTTAAAACGAGCGCTCCTTTCCCGTGTAGCGCTGCATGATTAAATTTCCTTGATCCGAACTATCGTTTAAAGCCGACCCCACCTTTCTACCCTCCTATTAAATTTTCTACAGCACAATCAAACATTAACAGCTCTTTGGGCCACCCTCTAGTAGCGACAGAAGGTGAAAATTGCAAATGTTGTTGCTGTAAAATTCCATGACTTGCGATTGGAAGTGTTTTCATATGCGGTATCATGGATCGCATTTGGCTCACAACGATTATTTCCCCTTCCCAAACCTGAAGAAACGGCTTGCTGGAGATAAATTAATTTCAAGACTACCACTTATACTTCAGAGTTGAACAAATTGCTTTATATTGAGTGCATTAAAAAGTTGGAATGTTGTTGGTCTAAATGTACTGAATTATAAAATGACTAAGAAAAAGGTGCTGTTTCACCACGACAAGGCACCCACCTATTGGTGAAGTTGCAAGATGAATTGATGCCGCATCCACTCTATTCTCCGGACTTGCCTCCATCCGACTTCTTTCTCTTTCGATCAGCTTGCTGGAAAGAAATATCTATAAAATGAAGAGATCATCGCTTAAACAGAAGTCTATCTTGTAGATTTCCACAAGGCAAAAAAAAACTAAATGAGACTACATTAAAAATGTCGATTTTGTATCAAAAAAATAATATTCTATTTATAAAGTATATGACTTTTCACTCTACTCTCGTATACATGTGTTCACTCTATTATGTATACGTGGTTGCATATCCAATGGACGAGCATTGTTTAGAACAGGTAGATGCAACAGGAACAATCCCCAATTTCATGTCAGAAAGCAAATGTATTGTGCTGTAGGGACAACGATTTAATGATTACTTTGTTTTAGATCCAGAATCCCATTTTACATGTAGCAACCCCATCTTGCAACCATTCATTATATGTGGAACATAATGGTCAGGCTATATGTGAAACTATCAAATCCTTCTAATACTAGAAATCTTAAGACATTATATTCATTAAACAGTAATGAGATCAAGATCAAATGTCTTATTCGATCACTGCATGATGACATGAAGTTGACCAGTTTATTATTAATTACTAGATAATTCTGGTTCCTATTGTTGATATGAATACTTTTATACTGAAAATGATTAATATATCATTCAGTTTAAACACAGCAGTTTTATGGTGGTAAAAGTGAGCAGAAGAATTTATTATAGTGTTGGTATAGGCTGATTTGCGATAAACATTCATCTCATATTATGTATTAGTTGTAATTATTCTTAATACAAAGAAATTTATATTTAAACTTTTTTATTAGGATGTAAATTATCAGTGTAATTTAAAAATAAATCTTGCTGTCTTGAACCAACCTAGTATGTGATTATGTTGTGTATCTGTACTAATATCGACAATTATTAATTTGATTATTGCGGATTTAAGCTGTCTATAAATAATTATATTAATAGTAAATGTAAGGAATTTTCCATAATTAGACATTGATTATTAAAATTAACTATGTGATTAAACTGAAAATTACTTTAATGGAAACAAATATGCCGACCGCGTGGGCGTTGTGCTTAAGGCAATGGTGTGATAGTACAGCAGTCAGGATGGTAATACGTGTAATTCGTGCTCTCGAAGTTGATGCTTGTATATGTTTAATTTATGTGATAGTCTACGGGGACTCAGCTGCGGCTATAGCAGAATTACAAATTAGAAAATTATTGTGCATCTCCAAAAATGCATTAAATAATATAAGTTGTTCATGCACTTAAATCAAATTAAAAACACAAAACGAATGACGTTTGAAAAAGTCTAAAGACCAAAATCTAACGATATTCTAACTTTTTAATACCCCAACTGCAATGCGATTTGTTTAACTGTGTAATATTTATAAGCTGTTAACTAGGCTTAAACCTGATCATTTCAAGTGAATCTTCATGCAATGAGTAATTTCTTCAGATTTGGATTTAAGAGAAGAATTAATCGCTGTGTGCCAAATACGCTGCTTGTGGAAGTACTTTGATCATGGAATTTTGCAGCAACAATCAGAGATAAATGTGGAAACATGTTATAGTGGTGAAAGAGTGCTTTCTTTTTGTCCAGATGTGCGGGCCAGAATGCTGTAACCATGACTTCTTGTAGATGGAATCATTTGCCATTTCTTTGGCACACTTTCATCTGCTTCCAATCTCTGCTTCGTATGTTGCTTCATCTCTGGTGTATAATGGTGAATCCATATTTTATCTGTGGCTATAAAACGTTGAAGGGAGTTTTCTAAATACTCTTGAAAAGTGTACGTTGAATACGACTTTAGTTAACTATAGGGTGATTTATTTAGTGCGTCCTACATCAATTTATTTTGTGTGAAATAACATTCAATGGTATTAATGTTTGAAAACAATTTCGGACAAAAGTTCGCTGCGGCTATTCTGACAAAGCACATTCTGTCAATTCAATTTCCGATAATTTTTTTCAAGCCATTGGGGTCTTATATCCGCAATTATTCGAGGTATGCTGGCTTTCAAGATGTCAATAGTAGCTGTTTTATCGGCATAGACCAAATAATTAATATTACCCCAAAAAAATAATGACCTTGGTGGTCAATTAACAGGTCCTTTCCTTGAAATAATTTTCTCACCGAACTGTGCTCGCAATAAATCGATTGTTGCGTTGGTTGCATGACATGTGGAGCTATCCTGTTGAAACCATATTTCCTCCAGATCAATAGCATTAAAATTCAGAATTAAATGATCATAGATTATCACTCTGTAATGATTTTGATTCTGAACTGATTTTGATAATAAATGTCGACAATTTGCAAGCGTTGCTCTGATTTTAAACCTTCCTTAAACTTAAACGACAATGACCCCTTATTGGAAGTTTGGACACATTAAAAATCACCCGTTATTTACAAACGCTACACCTATCGATTGGAAAGCATTAACGTAGCTAAAACATCGTGTTAAATGTAAAATGCAGATGGTGTCCAAGTCTTTCGATGTGTTTATAATGTTAGCAAGCTCACGTACTTTCATTCGGTGATCATTTATTCGACATTAGAAAATGTTAAACTTTAAATCAATCCCCAGAAATAAGCAACTAAACGAACACTTGTGAAACTTAGCGGTACACTGTCTAACGAATTATACTTGCCAAATATCGTACTCCTTTTAACAGTTTTTTCAAATTGAGCGGTTTTTTAATTCTTGAATAAAACACAGATGGCTTGTGAATTTGCCTAGGTCTAGTCTCATTTCAGAAGTGTAATGTATGACGTTTATAAAAAAGGAGTCGTACGTACACAATACAACAACCCGTTAAAATGACGTGATATTTACAGTTTGCACAATCGTCCATCGATATGTAGTCGTAGTGGTCGTTCACAAGAACATATTCATTTGGTACGTGAAAGTGTTGCTGAACACCCAGAAATTTCCATTAGTCGACGTACACAACAATTTGGAATTTTTTGTGGTGAATCCACAACAAGGCGTATTTCATGAAATGATTTAGCTCTGGAGGCATATTAGGTTCAAATTACAAGGAACTAAAGCCCTTAGATTATTCAAAAAGTCGTGCATTTGTCTATTGGATCAACTAATAATTCTCCTCAAAAAAATCAAGTTCAAATAACACATAAACTAGAGCCACTGGATCATTCAAAACGTCGTGTATTTGTCAATTGGATTAAAGAACAAACAGATTTTACTTCTTTCAAGAGTAGACGTTTGTGGAGCTGCAAGAGGTGGTCATTTGGCAGATATTGTCTTTCCTGTTTAAATGTCAAACAAGTTATATCTACCATTTAGCTGTATATACACGGAAAATTACCGTTAAAACGCCCGTCAGCATTTTACTGCTTATTCGACATTTTTATGGTATAAAAACACACGTAAACCAAACCTTGTCGTCTTTCTCTTAACGCAAGTAGCACAGTACGCACCACTCTGTATTTTTTAAGCCTAGTTTGAATATTGTAGTGTGGTTCATGCCACTCCCTAAATTTAAATAAAGTTTTTAAAACAGTACTTAGTTACTTAGTACTTAGTACTTAGTACTTGTACTTAGTTACAAGATATTCGATTTAACTTACAATATGCTTCAATTATCAACAAAAAGTTTGTTGGAATCAATTCGGTGTTTTATTCAAGAATTAAAAAAAAAGATGCTCACTTTGAAAGACCCTCTATTAAAAGTTTAACAGTACCTTTCCTTCAATTAGAATGCTCAGAAAGTGTGTTTGATCTTGAAATAACATTAACTTAGCGTTCTTATGTTCTCTAATCAATTATTTTATTGAAATATTCGGAGACATTAAACCTGAAGAGATTTACCACTAAATACCACTAATGTTTTTAAGAATGAAGGTATTTTTTTTATATTATAATTATAGACACATCAGCTACTTTGGGCAGTTACCGTCTATGTTTCCCAGTACCCCCCAGGGAAGGTGTTGCACCACTTAGCTCTGGTTTAAATAGTTCTAGTCTTAAAGATAGAGGATGAGTAGGTCGTAATAATTCAGTTTGACTTGATTTTTGATAGATGCGCAATAAATTTAGAACTCTATTCAGTTCAGCTTGAGAGACTACACGCTCTTCTGGCCGAAAAATATCCAGTTTTGTGGATACAGTGATCCTGTAGCAAGACAATGCAAGACCACACACTTCACATCTGGCCACCTCAAAAATTAACAAATTAGACCTTGAATTTCTCTATTTGACTCCTTGACAATAAAACCTTTTTTATCAGTATTTAAAAAAACTTATGTTTGCATATGTACATATGTAGATGCAGATCGAACCACCGGATCTGAACAATTTTTAAAAAGAAAACCTCGGGATTAATCCACACGATAGCAAAAAATTCTATTTTTTTTTATTAGGTTGTTAATTTAATTACTCTGTATTTTTTTTAATTACCTTACCCCATTAACTTAAACCGTTCATTTCATGAAATAAATTAATAAAAAAATTATAAGCAGTTAATAAATTAACATACACACGGATCACTACTTGAGTAGAATCAAACTTAGCTTAAAACCTCGAAATCTTAGTAGTAATCCCAAAGTTCGTCTGTACGATAATAAAACCAACTCTAACAGAAGAGCTTGATAAACAACCAGTACAGAATTGGCAAGAACTGAAACAAAAAATTATTAAAACAGCCCTAAAGTTGGTCCCCTTACAAAAACATAGAAAACATCCATGGTGGGATGAAGTTTGCGGGTAAGCAGTATTAACCCGAAATAAGGCATTCAAGGAGTGGAATAGTCAAAAAACGGAAATAATCTATAACACCTTTTTGAAAGTAAGAAAAGAAACATCGAAGCTAATTAGACAAACTAAAAGAAAATATGAAAACAATCAGCTTAATGAAATAGAAAAAGATTTCCAAAAAAATAACACCCGAAATTTTTACAAAACATTTAAAACTAAATTAACAGGCTATCAATCCGAAAGTCTTTGCTTCCGAAAAGAAATCGGACAATTAGCTCTAAATAATCTAGGTAATTGCAAAGAACTTGCCAAATATTTTGAACAACTACTAAACTGTCCTGAGCCCTTACACAGATTACCAACACTAAACCCTAAACAAACAAAACCCAGATTCATTACCACCGAATGAAGATGAAATAATTAGGTAAATCAAATGACTTACAAATAACAAAGCTTCTGGTGAAGATGGAATCACTGCTGAACTTCCGCAGAATTCCGCTGGTCCAGGTACAATCAAGGAAATAACCAAAATTGTACAAGAAGTTTGGCGAACGGATTCCGGAAGATTGGAAAGATGCTCTAATCCATGCACTAGATAAGAAAGGAGATAGAACGGATGAACAACTACCAAGGAATAAATCTTTACCCAGTTTGTTATAAAATTCTATCTCAATGCCTACTAGCCAGAGCACAGGCACAGTTAGAACCTAAAATTGGTGAATATCAAGCAGGTCTTCGACCGGACAGGTCCTGTCCGGAACAGATCCTGAATCTAAAGTTGATTCTAAGACATCAAAAACTATGCAATAAAAATCTCGTTTTTAACATTTGTGGATTTCAAAAAAGCACATGATTCTATTGACCACGAATCTTTATTCCAAATCTTGAAAGAACAAGGACTAGATCTGAAAACGCTGGCAATTATTAAAGCAACATTAACTAATACAAGATCAAAAGTTAAATTCATGGGGAACATCTCAGGGCCTTTCGAAATTAAAACTGGAGTGAGACAAGGGGATGGACTCTCGCAACTCTTATTTAACTGTGTTCTAGAAAAAGTAATACAGGAGTGGCGTGTAAAAAAATCGGCCCTGAATGGGAGAAATAACATCAAACTAGGTTGTCTGGCGTTTGCTCATGATCCAGCAATTTTTGCTCAAGATATATTAACGGTAGAAAAACAGAAAAGGTAGGCCTCCAAATTTCTTTTGAAAAGTCTTTTGAAAGAATGCATGACTTGCAACAGACTAAGAACACCATTTCTAATAACAAATTATGGTAACACCAGACGAGTCTCTCAATTTAAATATTTGGGTAAAATAATCATGAAAAAAGGGTTGAAAAAAGCGGTCAATAAGGGTAGATGTCAAAAAATGGAAACTGCATTGAGACTTACACAAAATATTTACAACAAAAAATGTATATCTAAAAAGACGAAACTAAGACATTAGTTATTAAGCCAGAATGTCTATATGGCGCAGAAACGTTCATTTTGAATAGAAAGAAAGACATCAGGGAGATTGAAAAGAAAAAAAGAAAAATAATATGAAAATCTTAGGCCCCATACATATAAATAGCACAACATACAGACTTCGAGAAAACCAAGAAATTAAACAATACACAGTTATACATAGCGATATGCGAAAAAGAAGACTTCAGTTTTACGGACTCATAAAACGGAAGAATCCGAATAGGCTAACTAGACAAAAAGTTGAATTTTATGAAAATCGGAGTAGAGCTAAAATAAAAATAATTAAATCGATTATTGCAATTTAAGAGGACCTGAGATCAGTAAATATTTCACAAAGTGAAATTCAGGATAGAAACTGTTTCAGACACAAGATTAACATTTGGGAGGTTGGCCAGGGAGAAAAATGTTGGAAGACTGGAACAACTTGGTCTGACGAAAGGAAAAAAGGCGCAAAGGAGGTCTAACAACAACAAACCCCTTTCACTACTTCGCGTGGTCCACCAGGGCCCATACATGAGTAATAATATAAAGTACATTCCTTAATTAGAATGACAGCGATTAATTTGGGAATTATGGTATAGGAAGTAATAACCAGCAAAGAAAGTTTAAATGCAGTCAGTTACGATACGTCAAAAACTGAAGTTTTTAGAGGAGTAAGCGATAGCTTTACTAAACAGGCTGGTGAGAGCGTCAGGTTTATTGCCGATTGAATATGTATTGGAGAGTACTAGTTAGGTACCGCGATGGCGTTGTACCTAAGGTGATGGTACAGCGGTCAGGGTAGTGGATTTAACTCAGTGGCGGCTCATGGGTTTTTAAAGTGGGAGGGCGTAGAAGAAAATAGTGCTGCTGAAGAATTTTTATTTTGTTTGCTTTCCTTTTCCTTCTTTTTAATTTTAGTGCTATTGAAACCCTATACAGGAGGTGAATCAGAAAAATGAGCTAAAGGAAAGAAACTGAACTGAAATAAAATATGATGTTTTGCTCTGAAAAATTGCTTACTGTGATTAATGCTCGAGGGGCGCCCCCCAACGCCCTCCTTCACGAGCCGCCACTAGTTTAACTCCTGCTCCAGATGTGACTACCCATAAAAATAACAAAATGTTGTAGCAATGACTTTTTCTGCAGATGGAATATTTTTTCCTTTCTTTGGTGAACTTTCACCTTCTCTCACCTACTGCTTGGACCGTTGCTTCATCTTTGGCGGTAATGGTGTAGTCAGTTTGTTAGCTAATTTCAGGCGCAACTGACTGACGCCCTCCAAAACTCCCTTGGAGGTCTACAAATCTAAGTCCATTCACTTCGTCATTAATTCCGGACAGCAGACCTATAAAACCTGAACTTCTCGGGTTTTCCGGTCTGCATAAGTTCCAGCAAGTACCGCGTTCTAAACCCAGATTTCCCGTTTACAGATGGCGGACCTTCAGCTACCGCGGTCGTCGGCCCGGCATTTGGACGCGGATAAATCCCGATGTGACTTAGTCGACATTTTCTAATTAAGCTACGCGAAGTTTTTCTGGTCTTCGCTGAAAACCCAATTCGAACAGCGTCGAACCGGACCCTCAGGGAAAAGTTCGACGCTACAGGGGTAAGAGTACCCCAAAAAAGGGAAAAGTCAGGACCCGTTTCGGGGTAAATTAATTCAATAAAAGTCGGGGCCTACGGGTCAACCGAAAACAGAATGAAACAGCGGTAATGGTGAATCCATTTTCCATATATGTCACTGCTGTACTTCGAAGAAACTCTTGTGTGTTCTCATAAGAAGTTAGAACTGATGAAATCTAGACTGTGTCCATGTTTATCGATATGATTTTAATTTCAGCAAGCTCATATACTTTCCGAAATTAATAAACAATTCTAGTACAACCATTATTTAAAAATTAAATAATTATAAATCCATATCAATAGTAAATACATCAATAATTTAGAGCCACAGCAATGTTCGAACATTAATTAGTATCAACAAAAAAATTCACTGTATAAAAAACAGCTTATAATTATTATTTGGTATGATTATCTTTGACTTTAATAACATTTCCTAAATATTCTGGCATGGATACCATCAATTTTTTTTTGATAGTTATGGTTGATTTTATTCAATTCCTTTAATAACTTATTCCTTAAAGTTTCTTTATTAGTAATTTCATGTTTCCTTTTATTAGTTTCCAAATAGTGCCAAACGTTTTCAATGGGGCTAAGGTCAGGTGACTGAAGTGGCTTTTGGTTGTATAATAGCCATTCGCCAACTATACCTGCACTATGTTTAGGGTCATTGCCTTGGTAAAATTTAAACGAGTTTGTTTTTAATGTTCATTTTCTCCGTACTTACTCTCAGGTTTTCCTTCTAAATATTTAAATAAATGTTTTTGTTCATTATACTTCCAATTAACACCAAATTACCAAGCCCCTTTGAGGAAATATCCCACCGCGTTTAACAGTTGGACAAAGATTTTTTGTGTTGAGCTCTTCATTAATTCTTCGCCACACTATTTGGTGCCCATCTGAGCCAAAAATGTTGAATTTTGATTCATCACAGAAAATAACATCGTTTCAGTCATTTTCAGGCTTCAAAACGTACTCTTTCGTAAAATCCAGTCGAGTTTTAATATTTTTCTTATTTAACCAGAGCGTTAACGTAATGTTTCGACGCTGACTACTTTTTGAGAATGGTTTTCTATCAATATTTTGAGTTTAGGTACACGAATTTTAGGGTTTTTTTTATGTACTTCTTGTAAAATAAAGCGTTAATCTCTTTCATTCAATAACATTGGACGGCCTGTTTGCTTCATATATATATATATATATATATATATATATATATATATATATATATATATATATATATATATATATATATATATATATATATATATATCATAATTCCTTTCATAATAAAATAGCACTAATTACCTATTTTCAGAACTATTGTTATTTTTTATTTGATATACGACCGATATTAATATGTTCCTTCGACACCAGTCTGCTAATTACTATTTGAAGTAAACAAAATTCGAAGATTATCACTTGTCTTAATATGGATTCATCCAGATTTATTTTTTTGTTTGCGCGTCCGAATATTTTTGAAGTGTATAAAAACAATATTTATGTTTTTTTCTGAAAATTTAAAATTAAATCGTTATACAATATTTGTTTTACAATAAGTTAAAAGGGGGGTAATAACGGTAAAATATAGGGGAAAAAAAATCTGCGTAAATTGGAACTGCTAGAATGATTTTTTAAATAGGGTGTCCGAATATTTTGGGGATCCACTGTATGTAAAACGAGTCAGGGGTACTTTCCCCCAAGAAAACATTCCCTCATTCCCCCAAGAAACAAACAAGAATTTGTACACCTAATAAAATCATTAAACATTAATTCCTTTAGTTTTATTTATTAAGCCTGAAAGCATAATATTCAACAGCAATAAATTTGAAAAATATTTCATGCATTTTTTTTTAAATGCTATGTGTATTATTTCTAATTCCCGAAATAATCCATTTATCACGTGTCAAAAATAAAATAATCACGTTGTAAACGTGATTGTCTTCAAAACCGTGAGTAATAAAGCCAATAAATTGGTATTGCAAATAGTAGATTATAATATAAAAAAATACGAGGTGTGTAAATAAAGTAATGAGACCGCCGACTTTCCCTTTGGAGTGGAGACAGCCCAACATCTGATGAGTTTTCAGTATGATTTTGAATTCCCTAAAACCATTTGGTGATCCGTAGAAATTCTTTTCGTGAACCGGATTTTTCTAATGCGAAAATGAGTGACAACAATTTCGAGCAATGATGCGCTAAACTCAAAAAGATTTAGCACTAAACACCAAATCACTTTTTTAAAGCTCTCGACGCACATTTCGCCACCCATGTTAGCAACATCAGGAGATGATTTAAATTTGTAATAAATCATCTCCTGATGATGCTAGCATTGTGAACGAAACGTGCGTGGAGAGCTTTAAAAAAAGTGATTTGGTGTTTAGTGGTAATCTCTTTGAGTTTATTGTTTCACACCGAAGGTTCCAATAGAAGAATTGATCAATGATGCGATATCAGGTTCATTTTCTATCCGTCTAAAATGTCAAGACGTTTTTACCTCTTGTTGCTCTTGTGATCCTGCCAAAGGTTTTTCGGAACCATTTTTGCGCATTTTTTTAACCTAATTCATTGTTCAAAATCTGATAAATGGTTGTATTAGTCAAATTCAACTATTTCTCTGCCGTTCTGACCGTCAACCAAAGATCAGAATGCATAAGATTCCAACGGCGATTTTCATCACTTCTTGTAGCTGAAGGTGTTCCGCTTCGAAGTTCATCATGTGAGAATGCCTTAAACCAGGGGTCTTCAACCTTTTGTTATCTAAGGGCCAGATTTGGGCATCTCTGTTGACCGACGGGCCGCAAAATAAAGTAGATATGACATTTAAAATTAATTTTTTTTCCAGTTCTGGATAACTTATTACGTAGTTTGTTCGTTTTAATTGCGGCCCTTGCCTTAAACCATCTGAAAATCTAGGCCCCTGACGAAACATACATATTATTGCTCGTCACTCATTTTAAGAGCGCACTAGAAAAATCCCGTTCAGGAAAATAATTGCTAAGGACAACCAAGTGATACTAGAGAGTTCAAACTCGTACCGAAGACGCTCCAGATGTTGGCTTGCATTCTCGCAATGGGAAAGTTAACAGTGTTACCATATCTTGTGTCAGATTAGACCTAGGTTAGGCTAGGTTAACCTTGTAATAGGATAAAGATAACATTTTATTTGAGTAATGTAACTGTCTAAAATTAAATTTATTTTTGATTTACTTACTTAAAAAAGATATTTAAATCAACATTCTTTGGTCGAACAGAGGAGGGCTTTCCTGAATAATTCACAAAGAACAACAAACTAGTTTCTTTTTGTATTGAGTTGTTGAATGTTGTGTTGTTGTAAAATCCTCATCTGGTCTTTATGTCGTCTTCCATTTTTAGCATACAAAATAGAAACAATCGGTAGAAAAAAGTCTTATTAGACCAACAAAAAAACTCTAACATGATAATATTAAATGCTATGTATATGTTTCAATAAAGGCTATGCAAGTATGCAACAAGTTTAGTGCTTTGCAGAATTATCTTAATTTGGGCATGTGAAAAGCAGTCACACTCCGGAAAACAATTGCTGCTACGAAACCTGATACGAGGTGTGCAGATAAAGTAATGAGACTAGTAATGGCTTGATTGGTACATTTCTTTAAATTTTTTTAGTCAGTTGAAAGTATAATTCTACATTGCCGCCTTCAAATAAAGGATACTGGAATCGCCTTTGGCTAGTCGGTTATGGCCTTTTAATGTTCTCCAATGTCTCAAAATGGTGTCTTTTGAAGTAAATTTTGAGTCTTGGGAAAAGGAAATTAAAAAAACTCTTTAATTGATATCGCTGTATAACAAAGCGCATTGTCGTGATGCAGTACCCGGGTGTAATTGATTCGATTCGGTCTCACACGAATGACCCTTTTCCAAGTCTTTCAACCATTTTCACGTACCCAATTTATTAGTCAAAATGAGATGAACCATTATGTGAGTATTCTCCGATTATTTTAATCGTCAGCTGACGTTCAGAACGCACATGATTCCGTATTCTTGCAGCTGAACACCTTTCGATGCGAGCGTTATCTTCAATCGAGTTTCGGCCCTTCTGGGAATACCTTAAAGAATATGAATACCTGGGTATAATAATATAAATCTATATATTTTAACTCCTGGAACTAGAAAATTCTGCTAAACATTCATTGAGGAATATTATTGGGACAATTTTCTTTCTTACACAAAATTATATCATCATAATGTTAAATGATATGTATACGTTTCATATATATATATATATATATATATATATGATATTTTATATATATAAATATATATATAAATATATATATATATATATATATATATATATATATATATATAATATATATATATATATATATATATATATATATATATATATATATATATATATATATATATATATATATATATATATATATATATATATATATATATATATATATATATATATATATATATATATATATATATATTATATATATATATATATATATATATATATATATATATATATATATATATATATATATATATATATATATATATATATATATATATATATATATATATATATATATATATATATATATATATATATATATATATATATATATATATATATATATATATATATATATATATATATATATATATATATATATATATATATATATATATATATATATATATATATATATATATATATATATATATATATATATATATATATATATATATATATATATATATATATATATATATATATATATATATATATATATATATATATATATATATTGCTATGTACTTGACTGGGGACGAGCGCTACCCATCCCTTCAATTGGAGGGCATATGTTTTGCCTCTTGATGTTCAGGCTCGTCAAGGTACCGTCACATGCTCTACCGCCAAGATAGGACCTGACGAGCCTGAACATCAAGTGGCGAAACATTTGCCCTCCAATTGAAGGGATGGGTGGGGTTCGTCCCCAGTCAAGCACCGAACAAAATGTTCATTTCGGTGGAGACGCAGGTTGCTGTGTGTTCCACATGACATTGTGGAACCCAGCGGTTGGGTGTATGTGACACTCAGCTACTGTTGTCTCAGTAGACGCGGTATATATAAATAAGAGACCAATAAGACCGAAAACACAATGGATTGGATGACAACATCTATTATTATAAAAAAGATATTAGATACCGTTTTGCCACGAAACGATTACGAAAAGCCTCTTGAACTAATGAAAATTTTTCTTGGTACCGTTGATGGCCACCGAGAAGTTTATTTTTATAAGCCTAAAGTCTTTCATCACGCCCGCCGGATGTCTAAAGCTATTTACTCATTGAAAATATACATTTTTCGAGAAGATTTTGAAATAACAAAAGATGAGGAAAATGCTTTATCAGATGTTTGTTTATTCGTAGCATTATGGTAGCATGTTGGATTTTGGTATATAGCACCGCTTGCCGATGCAGCTCCGGGACAAAATCAATAATTTTTAAAAGCTATTTAGAACAATAAAACTATCGATAAATGTTCATGTGAAGGGGTATTAAACACATTTAAAAATCATTTATTGTACTTGAGCCCGAAAGCAGTTGCACTTTCATTTTTTGACTAAAATATATCACTGCAAGTCAAACGGATAATGGTCAAAGCCTTGAAATCAGATATCGTGTATGATTTTGATTGTCCCAAAAAGTACACAATAAATACTACCAATGATAGCAACATTTTTCAAAAGAAAGAAATTGACTACTATGTAAGTTATCATACTTTAGACTTTTTCAAGAGATTTAACATTAACCGAAACTTTTTAGAAGTCGATGATGTTGAAAGATGGTCCGAAAATAATGATTATTTGAAAGGCTTATAACTTGTTAATTATGAAAGTTGTTAATGATGTAGCAGAGAGGGCTGTACATTTGACGCAAGAATACATTAATGTCCTCACTAAAGGTGAAAACTAAAAACAATCTTCTTCAAGTGATACAAGACTATAAAAGTAATTTTGCAAGTGCGACAAAAGAATTTGTAACAAAAAAATTAATATTTCATTAGTTAAACTGTATTTCTTTTGTAATTATCAAATACGAAGTGTTTCTAAGAATTAAGAATTATAAACAAACAATAATATATAATAAAATTTAAAAAAAATATAATAAAATATCAGTTTTTTTCTTATTTAAAATCTGTTTTTAAGTACCGTTGAAAGCGAAATATAATATAGAACATTTTTGGATTAAAAGGTTGTTTTATATATTACCAGTAAAATGTAAAAACAACTTTGTTGTCTGTGAGGCAGGTGTTAATATTTACTGATTAAGCCCAAATTTGAAGGATGGACTCAACCAGTATCCATCCATTGTAGAATGAAGGCCTCGGCCTCTTCAGTACGTTTCCAATTTGCGCCTTTCTGAGTTCCTTTGTCATGGGGTTCCAATAATAGTTGATGTTGTCATCTGTCCATTATGTTTTCAGTCTTCGCGGACTTATGACCTGGATTAGTCGGAACGTGCCGACGTTTCGCCAAGGTTATACTTGGCATTCTCAATGCTTGTCTGAAGACTGAAAACTTTCAGTCTATTTATATATATATATATATATATATATATATATATATATATATATATATATATATTATTATATATACAACTGCTTAATCCTTTTAATACAGACTGTGTATGCAGTTTGCACGATCACCTCCGAAAGTCTTAGTTTCAGACCGGTAAGGTACAGTTACCAAATTTTATCCCCGTCGGTTTCTTTTTTTCTGACTAATTACCTAATTTTGATAACTCGAACTAAAGTTAGTGACCTTAATCCGTCATTGTAAACAATTCGCGGTGGGACGCCACTTCTTTGACAAGAAATTTAAATAAGGAAAAAACTGTTCAAGGTAAGTTTTTGATTGAAATTTTGTCGAAATTGTTTAATTATTATGTTTGAAATACTGAAATGATTTTCTTGTCAAAATAAATTGTTATTGCATAGATTCAAATTGATAGCAAAATATTTAGGTTATGACATGTGTTTTTTGTCGAATGAATCGTATTATATATGCTGGCAACTCCTCCCCCCTAACATATTTGACCGATCAAAACAGTTCTGATTTGGCAATGATGTATTTTTGTAGGTTTGGTTTGTTTTTATGAGAAATAAACTACGTGGTCAACGATACCCCCTCCCCCCGACCTAATAACATCACCGGTATGATATTTAGAACCTCGTCTTACTCACAAGAATATTTTCTGTAACTTTTTCTATATTTATTTATATTATTGTTAGATGCCAATGAGAAAGCTGTGGGATCCTGAAGCGATGAAAAAAGCTGTTGAAGTATTACTAGTAAAATTAGAAAAAGAGTTGGTAAACTATTGCTTGCAAATGGAGAAGAATTATTATGATGTCACTGCTTCTGATTTAAAACGAATGGTTTTCCAATTGGTTATCAGGAATAATATTCCTCACCCATTTTCACAGACCAAAAAAAGGACAGGCACAAAATGAATGGGGCTATTTATGGCACGTCATCCTGACTTGCCATTTCGTAAACCGGTCATTATCATGAGTTCGTTTACAAGGTTTTACTACAGAAAATGTTAAGGCTTTTTTTAATATATTGAAACCTGAATTGCAAAAGATTAACTTCAACCCTAATAAAATATTCAATGTGGACGAAACTGGAATTACCACCGTTTAGCATAAAGTTCGGCATAAAGAAAAAATCTTGACTATGAAAGGCAAGAGAGAAGTTCACAAATTGTCATCTGCTGAAAGGGGAGTATTAGTAACTATTATTACTTGTATGCCAGCTTCTGGTCAGTTTATTCCTCGATTAATTGTGTTTTCAAGAAAAAACATGAAAGCTGAACTGCTTGATGGAGCACCTCCATGCACCATTGGTGGATGTCATCCGTCTGGTTGGATTCAGACATACCTAAAAAAATACAAAATAGAATGAAAATTACTATACAGCAAAGTGTGTGTATGATACTAAGAAATGTAAAATTTTTGGTTGCGACGCATTTCTCTATCCCCATTCCAAAATTTGGTTATAGGTGCCTCACCGGTTTTTTTCCCCCACGAACTACCGCTGTTCTATAGTAAAACCATCTAAAGAAGACCCTGTTTTGCTGGTGTTAGATGGTCATTACAGACATACAAGAAATTTAGACGTGATTGATATTGCGCGTGACAATAGTGTGTCTGTGATCTACCTCCCCCTTCATTCAACTGATCATATGCAGCCTTGGGATGTCTCATTTATGTTTCCTTTAAACACATTTTATGCCCAAGAAATAGAGAATTGGTTGAAAAATCATCCAGGACGGGTTGTTACTCACAAGTTGGAGAAATATTTGGAAAAGCTTATTCAAAAGCCTGTAAAATCGATACGGCTGTTAATGGCTTTCAGAAAACAGGAATATTTCCACTTAACGAAAATATTTTCGTCGACTCATGCTCCTTCTTCTACCGATGCAAGCAGTACAACACCTTTGGTAAATGATGTCTCGTTATCTTCAGACTTCACAAGGTCAACCTCAAAAACTTCCATTCCAAACAACTGCCTTCCTACGATTAGGAAACACTTCATCCCCATTGATAGTTCTAGTAGATGTGCAGCCAATTCCTATCGTTGAGCCACCTACGACGTCAATTAGACCGGGCAAAGCCATGATAGTCACGGTTTCACCGCATAAACAAGAAATCATAGATGCAGAAAAGAAGCGGAAAGAAAAGGATGAAAGAAAAGAAGGAAAAAAAGAGCTAGAAACATAAAAACAGGAAAAACAGTAGGAAAAAACAAAAATAGAACCAAGAAGCGATGAAAGAGACAGTCTTCGGATGAGGACACGTCTGATGATGACTCAATTTTGACCTAACAAACCTCTACTGACGAAGAAGACAGTTACAATGATGATGCTGAATGCGTTGTTTGTCATAAAAGCTTTTCCCAGGATAAAAAGGGAGAGAAATGGATAAGATGCATCAAATGTTTCCAATTTTTCCAATGGATGCATGAGAATTGCATCGCCAATCCAGGGAGTAAATTTATTTGTACAATGTGTCTGGAGAATTAAATTTTCTTAAACTATACCAATGATTAATAAAAGTCTGATCGAAGACTTTTCTTTTCAGACAAAGTGGGAGTCTGCTCTTAAACACTATGTTGAGCCTGCCAAATGCCTGCCAGCCACATTTAACACGCCGTTCTACCTCCCGGGCGGTATTCCCCTCCATTGAAATCATCTGCCCAAGATATATAAAGCTATCCATAATCTCCAAATTCTTCTGTTCTGAGCGAAGTTATTGAACATAACCTGACTCTTTTTCAGGTTTATTTTCAAGCCAAATAGTTCCCCAGCCCTTTGCAGTTCTTGTATGCGTCTTTGCAGCTCTCCTGGGTCTTGTGAAAGGAGAACAATATCATCTGCAAATCTAAGATGGTTTATGTTTACACCATTGGTCTTTACACCATCCTGTTTCCAATCCAGTTTACGGAATACTTCTTCAAGGACAGCCGAGAAAAGAATGGGCGATATTTCGTCACCCTGCCGTACACCTCGTTCTATATTAATTCCCACTTCAAGATCATCAAGGTGAATTGTGGCTATAGCTCCATCATATATTGATTCTAATATGTTTACATATGGTTTATCTACACCTTGGCTAAGCAGTGCATCCATTATCGCATGCTTTGAGATGGAATCAAATGCTTTTTCGTAGTCGATAAAAGCGAAGCACAGTAGCATGGTGTATTCGTTGTGCCTTTCTATGACCTGCTGTACAACCTGGATGTGATCCATTGTTCTGAATCCACTTCTGAATCCTGCTTGTTCTCTTGGTTGTGCGTTATTCAGTTTTTTTAATATTCTTTTAGAAATTATCTATTGAAATTTTTATAATTAATTATATATATTATTATACAGTGAAAACTTTGTACATTACTGATAGGAGGCTTATTGGACGATAGTTCTTTAAATCTTCCTGTGCTCCTTTGTTTATGTAAAAGGATCATTTCTGCATTTTTCCATAAGCCAGGTACTTTTTGTTCTTTGAGGCATTTTGAGTATAATTTTGCCAGTGTTTTATGTAACGTCCGACCACCAGCTTTTAGCATTTCGATAGTTACACTGTCCTGTCCTGGAGCCTTGGCGTTTTTTATCGATTCTATAGCATTTGTTACTTCCTCCACTAGGATATCTGGAATTTGTTCTTCCGTGGCTATTGTTGTCTTTGATTGGTTCTGATCTTCGTATAACTGGGAATAAAATTTTCTGACAATCTCTAGCTGCTTGTTGAAACGGCACGTGTCCTCTCTGATACATTTCCTTATAGTTTTGCAGAGCTCAGTGTACTCGACCCTGCCAAAAGGACTACCTGCATTTCTCATTGCCCGCCGCTTCTTCATTAAATCAATGGTCTCACTGGAGATCTTGTTTGTTTGAGACATTTTTTTTCTGGTGCTATTGAAGCAGCCTTTTGAAGCACATTGTTGGCGATTTCTTCATATTGAACTGCTATTTCCACCTCCTCTGGATCTTGTAACGCAGCAAATCGGTTTGACAAAGCAATCTCAAAATCGCTTCCTCTCTCCAGCACTCGAGTGTAGAGTACGTGTCCAGTTTGCAGTTTGATTAACTCTTCGCCCTTTCTTCGTGTTTCACAGAGCTCAAAAATATCCAAATGTATGTTGTCAAGTTCGATTAACAGTTCTTGCAATCGGGCGTCTGTTTTCATAGTCCGTATATTTAGCGTTGCAATGTCAAAAGTCCAATGGCAGCCTGATCTAACCGGTGATTCTTAGCACCCTCTGCCTTGGAGCAGCAGGTCTTCCCGCTGCCGTAGGTAGGTGCCCCTTGGCCTCCGGGGAATGAGGGCCGTGTTTAAGGTTGTACTGTCATATTGAAACATATTGAAATACCATGTTGAAGGTATGGACCGTAATCTGCCACGGTCTCTCCGTCCAATGCGGGTTGGCAGATTTTGGATCATGTTAGTCTGAGGCCTCTGTCTTCACCTGTCCGCTAGGGGTGACCCTCCCAAGGAGTGTAGACTCCAGACGGCATAGCTTAAAACTTCATTGCTCTACTCAAACCCCTTTACCACGTCAAGGTCTATATGTTACTATATATTACTACTATATGTTACTACTATATGTTACTACTAACACTATATGTTAGAATTCTTTGGACTACGTCCAATAAAACAACAGTGCTGAATGTGATCTGACATCCAACTGTTGGGTTCCACAATTTCATGTGGAACACACAACAACCTGCTTCTCCGCCTAAATGAACATTTTGTTGATTGCTTGACTGGGAACGGGCCCACCCATCCCTTCCATTGAAGGGTGCATGTTTCGTCTCTTGATGTTTAGACTGTTCAGGGCACCCACATGTGCTCTCTCGTCAAGAACAGGAAGACCCCATCCACAGTCAACAACCCATACTTTTAGCCGACTTCCCGTCGGATGGTGTATATATGCAGTGTTAGAATTCTTTGGACTGCGTTCAATGAGACAACAGTGCTGAGTGTCATCAGACACTCAACTGTTGGGTTCCACAATCTCATGTGGAACACAACAACAACCTGCTTCTTCGCCTAAATGCACATGAAGAGATGTATAATAACGACAGTTTTAATCAACTCATTGTTAACATTTATTAACATACATTTTAAATATTTGCCTATATTTAAAATGTATGTTAAAGAGTTAATTTAAGGAAATATTCCACAAATATTTAAGGTGATTTAATGGAAGAACCTTTATCCGGTTACATTGTTTTCTTAGATAATGCTATTTATTTGTTTTTATATGCATATAATTGTACTATTATTTGCATTCAAAATAATATTAAATTATTCACATACAAGGTGTTTCGAGAAGAATAGTAGATAATTTAATAAGTTATGGTATCGTTTATTAAATCGTACTTATACTACATACGTACTATAAGCAAAAAGTAAGATGACTTTTGTCATCAGTAAGATGTCATCAGCAAGATGACATCTGTAAGATGAGAAAAATTCGCTCGCTTTTAGCGTTGATAAAACAATTTGATTTTTTAAGTTGGCATGACTTTTCTTGACATCTAATAGGAATTGCACGTCATTTCGCTTGAAAGTTAGAAATTATAGCATCTTTTGCAATTGTTGTAAATTTTTATCGGCGATTTTATAAAATGAATAAATTTTCGAATAATGAATTTGCATTAAATTTTGTCTGAAAATTAACATATCTTGTGCTGATGCATTAAACATATTTAGAAAGTGCTAGGGCGATGTAGCTAAGTTAAAACAAAATGACTACAAATTGTAGAATTATTTTTTTGATGGTATCGAAGCAGTGCTAGATGAACCTTGTTCTGGAAGACCTTCCATGACAACCAATGAAATATTACTAAAATCTACTGAAACTACTTAGTTATTCGAATGCATGTTGGACCAGCCAAGAGTTTTCACTTTTTCTTTGTATATGGGCAATATGCTTCTTATATACAGATATTATAGATTTTCTAGTTTATTCAATGTGTTTTTTACAATTTTTTATTTTTGTCTGCTTTTTCCTTTTGGTTCTATGGTTGTCAACAAATTTAAATGTATTCTCGAAATAAGAGAAGTAATAACGTTTATAGTTTTTCGGTTATTAAAACTATCAGAAATGATGATCTGTCATTTTAACGGAAGATATGAAAGACATGAAATTCACGTTCACTATTGGAGGTGTTTTTTTTTACTAAAAATGCTTTGACTACTCAGCAGATATTTCTTTAGGATTGTATAGAAAATTAGACGCATTTATCTGTAAAATAATATCATATATTAAAAATGTTAAACATCCCGTCTGGCCCAATTGCTTATCGGATAACTATGCTCAGATATTATACATATCATATAAAAAAAACTGAATATCAGACCCTTAAATATAAAAGATATTTTACTGAAGTGAATTTTAAAACATTTGAATCACGTGTGAGTATGGAGACTTGGTATGATGTTTTTTAGGCTTCAAGGGAGGATCAGTTTTGAGGTGTTTTTAAACTGTCTGCAATATTACATTGATGTTTCATTTCCCCTTCAAAGGGTAAGAAGGGCAACAAAACAGATGTTTAACGCAGGATTGTATTTTGAGTCAGACAATAAATCGAAAACAGCCTGGAGAATCATAAATCATTCTACAAATAATTATAAGAAGAATAACAACAGTATAGGCAGTGTCAGGAATGATAAAGGAATCATGATTGAGAATAAAAAAGCAATCACTAATTGTTTTAATGAGTATTTTATTAATGTGCCTCGAGAATTTTATTCAGGTATTTCTGGTGAACCCGAAACAACTATACAAAACTATACACTATACAAAAATTAAAAAATACAAAATCTGCTGGATTGGATAACATACCTGCACTGATTTTTAAGAGATACCCACATTTAATAGTACAACCATTAACATATTTAATTAAATGGCTATTTGAAAGCGGTATATTTTCGAATGCTCTAAGAATAGCAAAGATAATTCCGATATTCAAGAACGGTGATCCTCTATGCATTAGCAACTATAGACCAATTAGAATAGGACTATTCTGTCCGTGTTATCTAAAATTATGGAAATAATGGTGTACGATCAAATAATGTCATTAATGAATAAATTTAATATCTTGAGCTCAACGCAACACGGCTTTCGAAGTGAAATATCTACGCACAGAGCAATGTGCGATTTTCTCACACAATATATATATATATATATATATATATATATATATATATATATATATATATATATATATATATATATATATATATATATATATATATATGGTATGTGTATTGGTATTTTTATAAGGCCTTTGAATTGGTCGATCATACACTGTTACTTTATAAATTATATAAGAATGGCATAAGAGGTACAATTCATCAATGGATACGGTCATACATCACCGATCGTTCCCAGATAGTTGAAATAAATAGTATACAATCTAATAGATCGATAATTGCTTGAGGAATACCTCAGGGATCTCTTCTGAGCCCTCTTTTATTTCTGCTTTTTATTAATGATTTGCCGACTATCTGCGATAATAAGAACTTAATTATGTTTCCGGATGATTGTAGCTACCTAGTTGCGGCTGATGATGCAAGGGACTTATGCAGACTGCTCAGACCATGTTAAACACCATGTGGTATAAGGCAAACAAGCTATATCTAAATGTGGAAAAAACAAATTTTGTTAACTTCTCCACTCAAGCTTATATGGAGAACAAATCTTATTTCTTATTTATGGAAGATTAATACGACAGGTAACAGGAGTCAAGTTCTTGGGTATTCATCTGAACGGCAAGCTCTCATGGGACCCATATGTGAATGAACTTTGCAAAAAATTGGCAACCGCATCATATGCTCTTTATAGACTGAAACAGGTGGGTACTGCTGATATAATGTTATCATATTATTATGCTGAATTTTATAGCCGTGTAAAGTGTGGACTGATTTTCTGGGGCAATTCACCTCATTTATTGCGAATTTTCAGATTCTAAAAGCGCCTAATAAGAACAATCGATGCAGCTCGAAAAAATGCTACTTGTCGACATCTTTTTCCTAAGTACAATGTCCTGACATTGCCATCACTATACATATACGAGATTGTTAAATTAGTCAGGCTGAATTCTCAGAAATTTATAAAACATAGTTCCTTCTATGAATACGAAACTCGTGGTCGTCACGACTTTGCTAATCCGGTGCAGTCGCTTAGAGTATTTGAAAATAGTGTATATTAGGCAGGGGCTAAATTCTATAATAACTTACCAGGCAGGCTCAAGAATGTTGTGGAAAACAAAAATCCGCGGTCCGGATTGATGACACTGGCAGGTCGGATTTGGGCAGCGGGCCGTAGATTGGGGACCCCTAATTTAGACCAACAACGTTGCAACTCTTGTTTCACCGTTGACCTCATCACTTTGAACTTGAAGTGAACTTTTCTCCAGGGATCTGCATTTTTTGAGATTTGGGGAGACAAACTAATTACTGGGAACAAGACCTGGCAAATAAAATGCATGTGTAGGTATGTCTCTAGTACCCGTGCATATATCTCATGGTGAAAAAGCACTTTAATTTTGCCCGTATGTCTAGTCTGGATCATCTAGTCCGGAAAGTGTGCTTCAACTGATCTAGCAGTGAAACGTAATATTCTATGGTAACAGTTGTACCTTTTACCAGGTAGTCTATGACCACCACACTACGGGAATCTCGGAAAACCATAGCTATGACTTCTCCTGCAGCTGCTTCCACTGACTATTTGGATTGCTACTTTATCCATAACATGTAATGGCGAGTCTATGTTTCATCTATTGATATAATGCCGAGGAAACGCTGCGAAATCGCGTTTATTAGTCTAAATATTCTTGATACTTGTAGATTGTAATAAAATGTTGTACTCATTATATAAAAAGGTTCTGCATACCTCAAAAGACCTTGCATTTGATACGGTCAATCGGCATGTTTACAGTATTACAACATATTCGTTGGCTTTAAGCCTCCCAAGACCAAGATAGTATTTTATCGTATATCGATAGTATATAACAGCTTGAATTTCACTTTAGTTGATGTTGCTTCGCCTACAATTTTATCATAAAATGAATATCTCACAAATCTACGTAACCATGGTCAATACTCTTAAAACTTTCATTCAGACGATATACAACTTTCTGTTTTTGACTGAATTCTTAATCGATCTAACTATAGACTTGTCTACTCCGTTAAACTAAACTTGAAGAGATTTACCACTAAACACCAAAACGCTTTTTTGAACTGCTCGACGCACGTTTCGCTAACCATGTTAGCATCATCAGGAGATGATTTAATCTGATTGAGAAGTGAAACGTGCGTCGAGCAGTTCAAAAAAGCGTTTTGGTGTTTAGAGGTTCCACCAAAGGTTCCAACAGAAGAATTGATATACTCCGTTAAACACAAGCAAGAGAAAATTTTTCTCTTCGTGACTTAATAAGGATTTCTACATTTTATATGATACTACATTTTATATGAACATCTTGTTAATATAATATTGGGTTGTTCTAATATGTCAATATTGGGTTGCACTATATAATAATTGGCTTGTTTCATAACTTCCCACTTGTTAATCAAAATTTATATTGTTTTTTATTAAAGGTTTTATTGAAAAAGCAACAATTATAACAACAAAGTAATCAATGATGTATTCTTTGTTATTGTCCATGACCTGCTCCTACCTCTCGGCCAAATTATTGATGCCTTTTCGCCAAAAATCATCAGGCCTGGACTCGAAGAAGTTGTTAAGCCAGCTTTTGAGATCTTAATTGTTGGCGAAGGTTACGCACATTTCTAAAGTTTGAAAGTTAATTAAAATAAAGTTTTTCAGAAAAATTGTGTCTATAGTGCAGTAAGAAAAGGGCTTTCGAAGGTATGTATACACTAGGCCAAACAAAATAAAAATGGAAGAAAAAGAAACGAATCATAAAAACGGCACGAACTTATGGAACAATCCATCACATTATATTGATTTATATTTTTTTATTTGTTTGATATGATATATTTGATGACAAGTTTTTAGTAATGAATTCGCAAATATTTAACTTATGAATAACGAGTGCAAATATGGGAATATTAAATTAGTAGAAATGATCCTATTGAATAACTAATTTAATATTTAGTTGACTGTGCAGCGATTGCTTCATTTTCGACAAATACGAACGTGTTTTTGACTGCTTGTTGCTGAGATAGCGTGAATGCGTGACAATAGTAAAACGTGGATTGATCGCAAGGTTACCGTGATAAAAAATTTTAAAATTAGAATTAATAGACATTGATAAAATAATTATTATACCGTCTTCATAGAAACTTTTAACATTGATGGATGTTTTTTTAACATAATGTTAAATGTTTAAACATTGCATATACTGGTAATTGGCAAAACTTTCTTAGATTTTTTATTCCATATATATATATATATATATATATATATATATATATATATATATATATATATATATATATATATATATATATATATATTAAATTTGTTTTATTATATGTTTGTTTAAATGGGATAGAGATGATTTTGCATATGTATATATAGTTCATCTCACCAACAGTAACAGAAAAAGAGGTAGACTATAGACACGATGGCAGAATAATGTAAGAAGTGATTCTAAAGAACTATTGTTCATCAAAAACTGGCAAGGGGCTGATGGTGATCGATCCGGTTACGGGTGGTAGAACCACAGGAAGAAGAAGAAGAGGAAGAGGAAAATTCATCTTATCTCACCCATGGCGTTATTAATGACCTCATTGCTCTCAATTTTGAAATTGACATCATTATTTTATTCCCTTAACAATACTTAACGTCGCCAAATACACCACCATAACACATTTTAAACAATTCAGTCACATTAAGAAATTGTTAGTTAATTGTTAATTATTTTATTAAATTAAATGTTCAAAATGCCCATCATTTGAATCTATGCAAGATTTTTTATCATCTGATTGGCAATATATTTGCCGTAAATAAGAAGCATATCATGATATTCTCGTACATAATACTGTTTTGATTTTGAATTAAATTTAAATATACACACTAAACTAACCATTGTGGCTCTCCCTTTGTTGTGTGGATCATCTCAATTAGTCAAAACGGCGTTGCCACTTTTATTTTTTGGCTGATGTATGGCTGATTTTTAATTTCTTAAAACTTTTTTTATCAATGTTCATAAGTTTATTCGTATTTTATTAGTTAAATAATATCCAGCATACTTTTACACATATCTTGTTAAAATGTTAATTCTTATCATAGTTTTTCAACTGATGATTTAGTTTTCTAGGGAACCTTATGGTCTTTGATCTTTGTTAATATATATGTCTATATATCATCATCATCATCATCAGCCCGTGTCGATCCACTGCAGAGTGAAGGCCTCTTCAGCATGCTTCCAACTTTCACGGTCCTGGGCGTTCCTCTGTCAATCGGGCTCCATATACTTAACGATGTCATCAGTCCATCGTGTTTTCGACCTTCTTCGTAGACGTTTGCGATCAAGTGGTATCCACTCTAGGATTACCCTGGTCCATCTGTCGTCCCATCGCTATATGGCTTGCCCATCTCCATTTACTCTTCCCATGATGTCACATATTTTTGTTTGTTTCCTGATCCATACGCAGGGTTTTCTGTTTCGTCTTATAATGCTAAGCATACATCTTTCCATTCCCCTCTGTGAACCCAAAGATTTTAAATTGATTGCGATGTGAGTGTCCAGGTTTTACTTCCGTATGTCATAACGGGTAGGACGCACTGATCGAAGATTTTTCTTTTCAGGCAAAGTAGGAGTCTGCTCTTAAACACTATGTTGAGCCTGCCAAATGTCTGCCAGCCACATTTAACAGGCCGTTCCACCTCTCGGCCGGTGTTTCCTCTCAATTGAAATCCTCTGCCCAAGATATATAAAGCAGTCCACAATCTCCAAATCCCTTCCTAAAACTGAAATTCTGTCCTCAGCTAACGTACTGAACATAACCTGACTCTTAGTAGGGGAATACCAAGGAGGGTTCAGGGCAGGAAGATCAACAACCGACCAGATATTCATCATGAAACAGATCCAACGAAATACTTATGAACAAAATTTGAGCTTAAATTTGCTGCGCATAGATTATCGGCGAGCATATGACTCCATTAGTAGGGAAAAGGTATTATAATCAATGAGTCGGTTGGGAGTCTTGGAAAAGTTGAGGAAGTTGATGGCAATAACTGTCAGGAGAACAGTAAATAAAGTTATAGTCGATCGAGAAATGTCTGAGAAGTTCATTGTAAAGAAAGGACTTAGACATTGTCATCATTTCTGCGATCCGATCATCATTTCTGCGATTGCGATCCATTGTCAACAGTTCTGTTCAATCTGGTGCAGGAAGTGATTCTGAGGGAGAGTTGCATCGATACCAAGGGGTTAATATATGGTACCAGACACCCATGCTTGGCCTATGCCGATGACATTATATTGATGGCGAGATCCAAGGAAGAAGTAGTAAAAGTTTTCAAGATGTTAGAAAGAAAGGCAAGAAAATATGGCCTATCAATTAACGAGAACAAGACCAAATATATGGCAATGAAAGTTAGCACCAGAAGACTCTCCCCTAATTTAGTCATTGAATGCACAGGAAATAAGAAATATCCAATAGAGAAAGTAGAACAAACTGAATATCTAGGAGTAACACTACGTGTAAAGGGGATGAAGAAAAGGAAATAGAGAAACGACTAGCGAAAGGAAGCAAAGCCGCAGGAATGTTTTCAGAAGTTTTAAGTGCAACGTAAAATATTAAGTTATTATATTATATAAACTATTAACTGGGAACGCAAAATATTAAGGATAATCTTTGGAGGAATTAAAGTTCAGAATGAATTTAGAAGAACAAATAAAGAAATAGAAGAACTGTAAAAAAACAAACATTGTTCAAGTGGTCAGAGCGCAGCAAGCCAGATTACTGGGGCACATAGCGAAGATGCCAAATGGGAGATGGGTTAAGGGAATTCTGATGAAGGTCGAAGGGGGAAAGAGAAGAAGAGGGCGACCGAGGAATAAATGGCTGGATGAGATGCTAAATGATTTGAGGAAAGTTGGAGTGTGGGATTGGAGAACTGATGCTCTGGACCGGGAAAGTTGGAAAAGAAGAGTGAAGGAACTCAAAGCCACTAGGCCTGTGGAGCTGATTATTATAACCTAACTCTTTTTTAGGTTTATTTTTAAGCCAAATGGTTCGCCAGCCTTTTACAGCTCTTGTATGCGTCCTTGCAGCTCCTATGGGTCTTGTGAAAGGAGAACGATATCATCTGCAAATCTAAGATAGTTTAAGTTTACACCATTGATTTTTACACCATCTTGTTCCCAATCCAGTTTATAGAACACTTCTTCAAGGCAAGCCAAGAAAGAATAGGCGATATTGCGTCACCATGCCACCACGTCACCATCACACCTCGTTCTACATTAATTCCAACTTCAAGATCATCAAGGTGAATTGTCACTGTAGTCCATCATATATGGATCCTAATAGGTTTATATATGATTTGTCTATTCCCTGGCTAAGCAGTGCATCCATTATGGCATGCCTTGCGATGGAGTCAAATGCTTTTTCGTAGTCGATAAAAACCAAGCACAGTGGCATGGTGTATTCGTTGTGCCTTTTTATGGCCTGCTGTACAACCTGGATGTGATCCATTATACTGAATATACTTCTGAATCCTGCTTGTTCTCTTGGTTGTGCGTCATTCTGTTTTCTTAATATTCTTTTAGATATTAGTCAGATACTTTTTGTTCTTTGAGGCATTTTGTGTATAATTTTGCCAGTGTTTTATGTATCGTCCGACCACCAGCTTTTAACATTTCGACAGTTACACTGTCCTTTCCTGGAGCCTTGCCATTTTTCATCGATTCTATAGCATTTGTTACATCCTCCACTACCATATCCGGCATTTGTTCTTCCGTGGGTATTGTTGCCTTTGATTGGTTCTGATCCTCATATAACTGGGAATAAAATTTTCTGATAACTTCTGACATTTACGTACGCACTGCACACTGTGTCATCTTTACGCATTAAGGCATAAATTTGCGTTCTTTTCACTCTCAGCTTCTGTTTAACCTTGTTAATTCCTTTGTTTTCTTCCAGGGTTTTTTGCACTAGCTGCATGTTAAACCAACGCTTGTCCTATCTGATACGTCATATATATTATAATATTTTCACTGATGCTAGATAATGTTCCTAAATCATTCCTAGTGTCGATCCGGTCATTCTGTGAAGAGTCAAGGCGTTTCGCGAAAATCTTATTTGGCATTTTCAAGTGCTGTCGGCTTTGAGTTGGACTTTTCACTTGCACTTCACTCCGCGTTCAAATATCTCAAGAACGCTTTGAGATCTAAATGTATTAAAGGAAAGAAGCTGAACGGAAATAAAATGTGGTGTTTTGCTCTAAAAAATTGTTTACTCTGAAGGGGCGGCACTCCAACGCCCTCCCTTACGAGCTGCCACTAATTTTATCAATTCTAGTTGGTTGGATCACCGGTAATCGTTTCACCAGATTTCAGTAGTTCGTAATACAAAGCTCTCCTACTATCTCACCAAATACATAGCATGGTCTTTCTTCCATGTATATTGCGCACTGGTTGTGATGTTGAAGGCTGGGCTGGGTCTACCCATAATTTTTTGTGTTTTGGGTTATCAAAATAGGTCCACTCTTCATCACATGTCACAACTCGATAGAAAAGAACCGTTTCTATTTTGTCTGGCAACCAAAATTTCACAAGTAGTTTTTCGCCTTTCAATGTCTCTTTCCTTCAATTCATATGGGAACCATTTTCTTTTCTTCTAGATCTTTTCCAAATCATGTAGACGTTCGGAAATGGTGGATTGGGCAACATTCAATGCTTCTTGCACATTATTTTAACGTATGAGTTGAGTCTTCGTCCAATAAACCTTGGCCCTGTCTTGGGCGCTCGTTGTTTTTTATATCATAATCGCCACTTTTAAAGCGTTTAAACCATCAGTCACAAGTTTTTTGAATTAGAGCATGTTCAAATGAAAGGTTATTAAACTTCCCCCCAAAACGTCTTTTTCCTAAAAAAAGTCGAATTATGTACTAAATTCGACTTTTTTTTGCACGACGACTATTAGTAACGAAGTGACTTTTGATGGGATGTGTTTACCCACTCTCTAAAGCACCATAGACGTTATTAGTTTATATCAACAAATATATTAGTAACGTAATTTTTTGGCAAAATTAACATTATTAACCGAAACACCTATTATGATGGGAAAAATATGCACGAAAACTTAACTATCAATTAAAACATTCAACGAATTTTCGTCATTGTTTTTGTTTTTGTCTTTCTAATTTTGAACGACTTTTAATACTGCCTGTACCTTGAATCAAATCACGGTTTTGGAAACTGATGTTCTTTATTAAATACTCGACAAACTTCAGCATAGGTGCGTTTTTTATCACCGTATCCAATTATTGTTAGTATTTCAATTCTGTCTCTTTCAGTTAAATACATTTTAATTCCATGTAAAAATTAAAAGAAATTTTAAGGAATACCTCGTTGAATTCAGAAAAAATCTCTTTACATCAATGACAAATTGCAGTACTCTTGTCATTACAAAAAAAAATCAAATTAGCCTAAAAAAATATATCCAAAAAGTGGCAAATATTTCCTGATGTTTGAGTCACAATTTCATTAAGAAATCTCAGAAGGTTCTAGAGATATTTGGCCGTTATCATACATAACAGAGACCCTGTATAAAGACAACTAATATTTGTTGGGATAATATTGATTATATTCATAACTTAGTTTGAAAAATCTGTTTTTTTTTTGGTGCAAAATTTGGTTTGTGTCAGTTTTCATTGCAATAGTAATGCCGATTAGGAGCTTATTAACTATTTCTACATTAACAGGCAAGTTTTTCTCAGGACAGATTTCTAGCGTTATAATAAAATATTTCGTTCTGTTGTATTGCACTTACCGTTAAAAAAAAATTAAACGTATTTTATTGCCTGTTTTAACTACATTTCAAATAGTGTTTGCAAAACATATTCGGCAAGTAATTTTATACAATTTCAACGAAGTTCTAATTGTTAAATATTGTAAAAATATTGATTTTTGAAAAATAGGACGAACGTTAAATTTCTAAAAAGTGCCAACAATATTAACTATGCGAATAAAAGCTAAAATAGCAATACACAATGTTGAAGTAGTTTTGATATTTTTGGAATGGAATAGTGTTCTATATGTGTAATATACGGTTTTTTTATTTACTTACGTGTCGAAATTAGATAATATTTGGAAATATTAAGTACTTGCAGATTTTCCAAGTTCATTTTTCAAATCTTTTCTATTACAAGAATATTGATAAGATTATATTATCATTATATTAACAATAATATGAATAAATATGAACAACCTGTTTAAGATACTGTCATTTCAAAAATGAATTTTATGGTTATTATTACAATTCTGCTTGGGTACACTAGCATCCTAGCTGTGGCCCAGGAATCAACCTTAGAATTAATTCATGTGGTAGGTGTAATAAATCTGTTTAGAAAAGTGTAACTGATATTATATAATACGCATTATATCCGCAAAAAAATTACATTATTATTATTTATTTTTTCATTAATATCTTTAAGATGAAAATTTTGACTTACACGATTATACATTTTTTAGGTGTATTTATAGATGCTATCATTTACAAAAGTGCTTAACCAAATAACGTAGTGTTTCACTTTAAATATTTCAAAAAGTAATCAATAGTTGCTGAGAGGGCATTGAAGCTACACCATTTGCTGTTTAGTCAAAAACTACCAAATGGTGTGAAAAAAAGTATTTTTTTAATTGATTTATTTTCACTGCTTTAACAATATCACTCTCCGAGTCAAAATCTTTGTAGATTATATATATATATATATATATATATATATATATATATATATATATATATATATATATATATATATATATATATAGAAAATTTTTAGATATGGCTACAAAGGCGTTAAAAAAAGTCAAGTTCGTGAAGGTGGACATAAATATATACAGCTAAAAGTAATTTATATGGAGATAATAAATAATTAATGCTGTTAATTTCAATGTGTTTTTATAATATTTGAATATATTTAATTTAAGATATTTCGCCATGGTAACCGAAATCCAGACACTGCCAGTTTATGGGAAACTAATCCTTATTATAATGAAAGTTTCTATCCGGATGGTTATGGACAGCTCATCGATGTAAAACTACAACTAATTATTACTACAATGTCTTCAGATAATGGAAATATATTTCTAGGTTGGCAAGAGACGAGAGTACTCATTGGGTAGTGCGTTAAGACAAAGATATAATGATTTCTTGGGACCCAAATGGAATATCAAGTACTTGGACGTGAGAAGTACCGATTACAACAGAACAAAAATGTCAGTATTGCTAGCGATGGCAGGATTATGGCCTCCTCAAGAAAATAGTACTTGGTTGCCTTCTCTGGGCTGGCAACCGATTCCATATTATTATTTATCCGGACAAGACGATAAGGTTTAAAAGAATACAAGTAAAATTTTCTTTAATATTTTAAACGATGTTTTAGGAACTTCTTTTCTATACGGCGTGTTCTAGATTAGATGAGGAAATTGATAAGGTCCTCGCGCAAGAAAATATATCTGCTTATATACAAGGGAGATATAATGAGACGTTTGAAATTTTATCAGAAAACACTGGTAAAACGGTTGATCTTTTCGAAGCATTTCTGTTATATTTTGGAATCAAAGTTCAGGTAATAAAACCAATTGATTTGTTAAAAATATTCTGTGAAAATAACTATAAGTCAAAACAGTTATTTTAGAATAGAATTTTTATTAAACTAGATATAATTTTTTTTGGACATTTGCTATTATGACACCGAAAACACAATATTTTTGAGATTTGTTTTATAATAACCTTGTAATTCAATACATTTTGTCTAACGATGTTTCGGCTTTTCCGTATTTTTAATATAATGTGTCTCAGTTTTAACCTCATCATCTTCGTGCAGCGCGCTATTTCTTCTCATTTAGGAAATAATTGTAGGGAGTTTAATCTGATGAACATTTTTGCAAGTGCCGGAAGATTTCTTTCTTTCTAACCAGATGTGGAGGTTTAATTTGATCTAGTAGTGAACCATAATACTCCTAGGTCCTGCCTTGCCTGCGAGGTATACAGATCACACGAAACTGGAGACATGAATTTTTCTGCAGATGGCACCGCTTTCGCATTACTTGGTGCACTTTCACCTGCTCTCACTTTTTTGAACTGCTGCTTCATCTCTGACATATAAGAGTGAATCCATGTTTCACCTATTGTTATAAAACAAAGAAATTCGACAGAATCACGCTAGGGGCAGTATTCCGAATGGCTGAAAGGGCAGGCTTCTGAATGGCTTCCAGGTATCGAAGGTAAGAGGAATAATCAGAATAGTGGGTAGCAGAAGAAAACTATAACCTAGACTAGAAGGTATAATAGACTTATAAATATGGAGGATTACAGACTGACGAAGGCTATTATTATTATATGATAGCTATTTAAGAATGTTATTGTATTTAGGCTGGAAGGTTATTATATTTATCGTTCAAACGTGAACGCGTAACTTTAAAGACCCATTAAAGATTTTTGGGATATAGAAGACAAATTAAAAAAATACTTGCTCTATCTATCACAGTTTATTTACATAGATACATTAACTTTAAATTAGGAAACAATTTGGTAACAAAAATTTTGCTTACATATAAAATAAAATTAAATTTATATAATTACACTTTGTCGAGATGAAGTAATAAAAAACACAGCAGCTTTTATCATTTACCTGTATCTATCTCTTAATTTTAAGTTTAGTTATACGTATAGGCGTTCTCTTTGGATTAGGAAACATTTTAGCAGCATAACTCTTATTTAAATGCAAACTAAAATTAAATTTATAACATTAACAAGATATTGAGATAAATGAAACAGTAACAAAAATGTTTGTTATCTGCATGTATTTACTTCATCATAGGTTTAGTTTTTTTCATCATAGGTCTCTTCATCACGGTAACATTCATTACAAAGAAATGTAGTGTGGTCCCAGCAAATATTCCTCAGACAAGCTGCACATTGTGTCTTGGATTGTCTTTTCTTTTTAGCAGGATATATTTTGCAGCTTCCTCGACATGCCCTGGAACTTGTGCCTGCTTCGTTATATGACTTTCCGTCACTTATGTTTGTCTCGGAATTTGTCTATAAGTTTTCTCGGAAGATAGCATCTTGTCTACGGTGGACATTGTAGCTTTTGAGCTGCATTCCTATTTCATGTAATTATTTTGGCCTTTTTTTTATAACTATTATATTTGCCCTCAAAATTACCATTGCGTTTGCAATTTGCGATTTGCGAGTTGCGATTTGCGAGTTGCGATTTGCGAGTTGCATTGCGATTTCAGCATAAGTGTTTTTTTTTTAGGATAAGTAGTCATTATTGTCCTCAAGAAGGAAATAAACATGTGGATGGTTTGATATAATTATATTTTCTAACAAATCTATCCAATTCCCAAAAATATTAATATATTTTTGATATCAGTCATAGAGGGCTACAACTTAGGAAATAACAGATATTCGCCGGAACTAAATCTAGATGACAAGGTGGCTGTTATACATTTTTGAAACTATTGTTGTAAATTATAGCAATTGAAATGCAATTTTTGTGGTTGTAATCTTATCTTAATATACAAAACGCCTAGATTCTATCGGGTTATCCGAAAAGGGATTTTCATTGGTTGCTTTTTAACGCTTGCAAACCAAAAACTGTCTTGGATTAGCAATGCTTATTTACATATTGTTAATTCGTGTGATATTTACAATATTTACGCTTAGATTCGCTTTGATTTGCCTTCAGTCAATCAAATTGAAAAATAGAATCCAAATTGAAAATGTTGATAGATAACTTGCACTTACGCCACATTTAGTTTTTCTATTTCAAAAAGGGTAAGAACACTGTTCCAGCAAAAAACAAAACGTGTGCCGTTGACGGAAAGGATTCTATTGAAATGGTACAAAAGTTGTTGCATGGTGCAAAAGTTGTTTGGTCGGTTCTGCGAAGTCTGCTGGACCTAATCTCTTCGTGCGATCATTTACTGAACCAAAATGTGAGGCTCTATATCTGAAGTGGATGGTAACTGGTAATAAAAAGTGAATTGTGTATGTACAAGAACATGCAACAAAAACAATCATGCGGTTGTCAATTACAAGAGATCCATATACTTCGAGCTCTTTCCACTAAAGTGAATGGTAACTGGTGATGAAAAGTGGATTGCGTATAACAACATGAAAGAAAAACAATCATGCGGTTGCCAGGGTCAGCGGTTTCAAGTGCGGCGACACCTGAAAAAAAACCATGTTTTGCATTTGGTGGGATTGCAAGAGACCCATATACCTCGAGCACTTTCCACGAAACCAAATCATCAACACCGATATCTATTGTTCACAATAAGATTAGCTAAAGGCCACAATTGAAGAAAACTGACTAGAAAACAGAAAATGCGTCATTTTTTATTATGCCAACGCATAATCAACGTTCCAATTAGGACCCGGCAAATATTGTTGAGTTTTAGTTGGGATGGTTTGCCTTATCCACCTTACTTACCTCACACTTACTAAAATGAGTCCCCCTCCAATATTGTTTCAATAGAATATGTTTTAAAACAGAAGAGCTGAAAAATAATCTGTTTACATTTTTTAACTAAATTAAATATGATACATTTTGGCAAAAAGCCTTATGGACCTACCTACTACTACGATGTCAATATTTACATAAACTATTTGCGTAACTCTTTTTCTTAAAAAAATCCCACGAATTTTCCGGACAACCCAATACGTTCCCTGTCACTTATGGTTTCTTACTTTATGAATTTTCTGTATAAAATTCATATAATATTCACTTGTTATTTAAATTCGCCACCAAGGTTGCGCGAATTATATTGTAAAAACCGACCCCTTATCTCTGGAATGCATATAAAGAACTATATCGTATTTACTTTATAGATTATTAATAGTTTTTGTATTACTTTATATTATATAGGAACTAAATTAATGTTAGATAGATAGATTTATATTTTCAAACTGTTTTTAAGCCGAAGGCTCTGCCGGTTCGCAGATTTGAATATTCTATCATTAAGTTATAAATTAATTTGTATAACAAATAGTTAATGTTGCAATTTCGAGATATAACTAATTAAAGTTTGTTACCTGATACAATAAAGTGTTTTTTAAAAAACCAAGTTATATAATTCGCGTCTTTATGCTGCCATCACATATTTTGTCCTTTTTGCCTTTCGACTGTAGATATCTTATCCGATTGTAAAAAACATAAAAAACTTTAAAAACGCACAAGTCGCCACTGGTCTGAAATATTTTTGACGCTTTAGCAAAGCGGGATTATGAAATGACCTCAAAATAATTGTTTTTCAATTATCGTAATAAATAAAATATAGTAGACTGAAAGAATATGTTATTGAATGTTGGTATTCAAACAAGCCAAGCATTGTTTTGGGTAGATATGAAACTATTAAAAAAAAAATAAAAATATTTATTTAATGACGTTTTACTAATTAAGTATCATTAATAAGTATACATGTAGCTATAGAGATTTTTTTTCAAATCATGTTAAAGATGGATAGCAGACTCCTTCACATGTGCAATATTTTCAGTGCTTCGCTCTGTTCTTGGACATTCGATAAGGGGTCTATCCCCAACTGTTTACAATTTTTGAAATTGTTTGAATAAACTATAATTTATTATTTTATGAAGCGCCGAACGATTAGGAAAATTTTGTCTAAATAGCAATAACTGATTTTTTTAAATAAAAATTATAACAATTTCACTGGGTTTTTTTAGCGTGCACTCATCCATAATAAAACCTTGCGTCTGCACTACAACAGCGAAAACCAAACTGTTACTAGGATGATACTTGACCTACCATTTACTTCTCCAACGCTTCTTCCATCTCTATTATTAAAATTTGAAGGCCTATAAATGTTATTTTTTTCACTCTCTACAATATAAATTTAGCTTCATACAAAGGTATTTAAGAAATATAGGTAATGAGAGGCAGCTGTTTACTAATATAAATAACTAATTTTCCATCAACTTCGAGCATGAACGAACTAAACCTGTCTCAAAATATACAAGTTTTGTACATTAAATTGTTTCGAGTCATTTGTTCATCTTCTGATTCTTTGGCAGCCGACTGTTTGCTTGGCTGTAAGGAAAACGATAAGGAAAATATTACTATTGGGGTGGTCGTTTTTGCCATTTTATTTGTAGATATCCAGGTTTTATCCACAGTCACAAATATATATAAATGTTTTTTTTATTTGGTATCAATTAGCGCCAAATTTATATCAACGGTATTTTGTCCGAAGTGATTATCCATTAGCATCGATGCAACATTTTTTTTAACACTGTTTAGCCATAAATTAAATTGGTTTTTTGCTTATTCTGTATTTTTGAGAGGTTTCTTGATTATTGATTGGATAAAATAAATCTGTCTATTATACCATTTCACGTGATGAATGTGCAAAAAATTCACTTCCGAATTTTAGATCGCAAAACCAGTTTTTATTATGTAATTTAAAGATGCAGGATCTGTAAATGGGTCGATCACATCATTATCAATTTGTTGCTGTAAAAAGTTTATCAGCAGATTATTTGAGTGGGAATATTAAATTTTTGAATAAATATACGCATAACTACAGACTGAAGTTATTGAATAGAAATGTCGAACGAAAGAAAAAAGCTTAACTGTCGATTAAATGCTATCATGTTAAGAAAAATATTTTGTGAAAATCCTGCGCATTTAAAAATAGAATAGTTAAAATTTAATTATTTAAGATGTAATTTCCAGCACGATTACTTATCTTATTTAATTAAGTTGTTTGGTCTGAAATATGTTTGACGCTTAAGCAAAGCGGTATTATGAAATCACCTCGAAATAGTTGTTTTTCAATTTCCATAATAAATAAAATATAATAGACTTAAAGAATATGTTCTTGAATATTCGTTTTCTTCAAACAAGCCAAGCATTGTTTTGGGATTAGATGTGAAACTATATAAAAAAATTAAAAATAGTCATTTAATGACATTTTACTAATTAAATATCATTAATAAGTATACATGTATCTTTAGGATTTTTTTTTAAATCATGTTAAATATGGACAGCAGACTCCTCCACATGGGCACTATTTTCAGTACTTCGTTCAGTTCTTGGACATCCGATGAGGGATCTATCCCCAACTGTTCCGAATTTTTGAAATTGCCTGAATAAACTATAAATTATTATATTATGAAGCGCCGAACGATTAGGATATTTGCGCCTATATTGCAATAATTGAATGTTTTTAAATATAAATGATGACAATTTCACTGGGTTCTACTTCTACTACTACTTCTCTACTTCATCTACTTCTCGTTGGTGGACACCGGATGATGTTCGACTATGTAATAATTCAATTGTTCTTTTGTCATACCGTTTCTTCAAATTCATTTTCATCTGTTTGCCGTATTAATTATCATTGTTACCTGTGACTTAATATCACGAGCATCTTCGTAATTACGAACAGTACTACTCCACAAAACCTTCTGGCCTTGTGCGAAAGGGTAATCGAATATTGACATAGTCAAAGCTGGAAGGGATATTTAAACGACATTATTTTCAAAATTATCCTTATTGACTTATGTCTTATTTTTAAAGTTCTGACAGTCTTATCGGTCAATCCTTTATTGAAATCAATTCTTCTATTAAAACTTTCGGCATGAAACACTAAACTCGAAGAGATTTACAACTAAACACCGAATCACATTTTTGAAAAGATTGTCATCAGATTAAACCATCTCCTGATGATTCTAACATGGTGAGCGTAACGCGTGTCGAGATGTTTAAAAAAGTGATTTGGTGTTTAGTGGTTCGAGTTATAATTTTGATTTATTTATACCAATTCTTTTATTAGATTCTTCGGTGTGAAGCTCTAAACTCGAATAGATTTACAACTAAATACCAAAGAATATGTTTTAAAAGTCTGACTGATCAGATATCATCATATTCTGATGATAATGGTTAATATGGTTAGCAAAACGTGCGTCGAGAAGTTTAAAAAAAGTTATTTGTTGTTTAGTGGTAAATATCTTCTAGTTTAAGATACTAAACTTGGAGAGATTTACCACTAAACACTAAAACATATTTTTAACAAGATTGCTCAGATTGAATTCTCTCCTGAGGATGATAACATGATTAACGAAACGTGCAGCGAGAAGTTTAAAAAAGTGATTTGGTGTTTAGTGGTAAATCTAGCCCTTTATATGCATTTATAATTTTGATTTATTTTATTTACTTTTTACTGCTTATTAATAGGATGAGTTAGGATTTCCTCTTGAAGATTGGATGCATGAAGTATATCCTGAGCCAATTCATTCTGCAGCAGTTGATTACTACTATATTGAAACTAATAACACGATTTTAAGAAAAATATCGGCAGGTAAAAGCAGTAAAATGTCATGAATAGTTTTATCTCTAGCAGTGAAATACTTTAGGTTATCTATTGAAGAAAATTTTAGAAGATACCGAAGGAAAAATTAATGGAACTATTAGTCCATTAAACAGAAAGGCATTTTTTTATTCAGGGCATGAAACCAATATAGCAACATTATTATTGACATTAGATCTTTATAAAATAACTGATATACCCCCATATGGAGGATTTGTTCTTATGGAGCTTCATCAAATTGATGGAATTTATGGACTAAAAGTAAAGAACTGGAATATTTTGATTCTCACCATTTATAGTTTTCTTTTTACAGCTATTCTATCAAAATTACGAGCAGAATGATCCCATTCCTTTGAAACTTCCAGACTGTGATTATTTTTGCCCATATGAAGATTTTTACCAACAAGTTCAGGATGTGTTACCTCGGTCAGATGCAGATTGTAATGCTTTACGTCCAGAATTATTGAAACGCCGAAGAAATATTGCTGTTTAAGGCATACGAAACTGGAATAAATTTGTTTAACTTTGTTAAAAGAGTATTTTATTAATTAAATATTTACCAAAAAAAAGATCCAGTATACACGTAGACATGCTATAAATGCTGTCTATACTTGGGAAAGCGCGGTTCTTTGAAATCTTTTGAAGTGCATTCATTGTTTATTTTTATGACTATGTTTATAAAGATTATGTAGAAACATTATTAATTCAAAATACTCACAGAAATATTTATAGACGACATAGAAATAATAATCCACCACAATAGACTGGCTAAACAATTTGTACATTCGCACAGATATGTGGACGACATTTTGGCATGTGTTGTCGGTACCAACAGCCAATTAAGTGTATTTCAAAAACATATTAATTGAATCCACAAAAATATTTAATTTACATTTGAATTGGAAGAAAACATCAGTTAAAATTTCCTGGATTTAAAAATTTTATGGATCTCAAACGAACATAATTTCAAGATATTTCTCAAACTCTCTCCAATAGATTTGCTAAATATCTTCAAACAAATTGCGCTAAGCAATGGTTATTCGGAGACAATACTAGATAATATTTTAAAAAACGTAGTAATATCAAAAACGTAGTAAAGTCCAACTACTTATACACTACATCACTATATACCTATATATTGGTCAGAGGATTTCAATGGAATAATCCCGGATATCATCTGGAAGGTAGAACGATGTATTAAATGTGGTTGACATGCATTTGGCAGGCTCAACATAGTGTTTAAGTATAAACTACCGCTTTGTCGCAAAATAAAAGTCTTTGATCAATGCGTCCTGCCCGTTATGACCTACGAGAGTGAAACCTGAACACTCACATCGTAGTCAGTTCAAAAACTTCGAGTAGCACAAAGGGAAATGGAAAGATGTATGTTTGGCATTACAAGACCGGTCAGAAAGCCCTCCACATGGATCAGAAAACAAACGAAGGTCTGTGACATCATTAGAATAATAAGGAAATTTAAATGGAGGTGGGAAGACCATATACCGGGGCAATGGAATGATAGTGGACCCAGGCGATCTTGGAGTGGATCGCTTGATCGCAAACGTCCACGGAAAAGATTGAAGGCACGATGGACTGATTACATCGTTAAGTATATTGGCCCCGGTTGTCAGAGGAGAGCTCAGGATCGCAAGAATTGGAAGCATGCTCAAGAGATCTTCATTCAGCGGGGGATTGACACGGGCTGTTGATGATGATGATTATAAAAAGAAAACTTCACAAAAATACTGTCTCTAAAACATATTGACAAAAAAATGAAAGAAAAAGACTATTGTTTCAAAACAAAAACATATTCAGGTAAATCGTTAGTAAAAATGTAAACATTTTTATTTTTAAAACAATTCAAAAATAACCCTTAAAACAAATAATAATGTAGGAAAATTTATCAAAAATTGCAAAGAAAAAATAATTTAAAAAAAAATCCAGTATATAATAACTTTATTGTGTGTTCGAAAAGGTATATTGGCCAAACAGGAAAAACTTTCAGGAAATTAATTAAACAACATGAAAGAGATTTTCTTAACCAGAAACATAATTCCAACTGAGTCTCACTGCTGTTAAATGAAAATCATCGTTTTAACAATGATTTTAAAATACTGCATGTACAAAACAAAGGCAGAAAAAACTAAACCATATAGAGAGTTTAAAAATACACTGTCTCAAAGATGTGACAATTCCTCCGAATGACCAAACAGCCCTGAACAAATCCACTTTATTAAATTTGTACAGAAGTAAATTTTTGTATTTACAGCCATTTCAACATCAAAAATATCAAATTGTGACGAAGCCAGTGCTAGCGGAAAGCATCAAACCTTAAGAATAAAGTGAAAGTTTTGATAAAAAATTATTTTTAGTAAACAAGATTAACTAGATTTCTAAACTAATATAAACAAATCCATTTGTCCCAATACGTGAAGCAGTATAAATGAAGTGGGGCAACAAATAAGATCAAGTATCCGTGTTATATCGCTATACAAGTACAATAAATCTGCAACGAAGATTTTCTATTTGCTCAAACCGTAAAAATATCCAAACAATTTGTTTATCGCACTGTTAAACGATGCAATGAGATCTTCTCTGTTGGCTACAGAGCAAGAAGTGCAGACTTCCCGAAGCCAAGACCAGCTTTGATAGTTGTCAAAGCGATCGCTGAAAGAATTCGGAAAAACCCTGCCACATTTACAAAGTTTACGCTCATACCTCTCAGAAAGCTGCTAAAAAATTGGGAAAGTGTAAAGAGGTTATCATCCCACTTCAGTGATAATTTGGTGGGGAGGGTCGTGCTATAGCGTCCACCAACTGTGTTTCTGTGAACAAGAGTAAAGCCGCTTAATAACACTTTGTTTGCAGAGCAGGAAAATATTAAATGTTTCACAAGGCGTTGATTGGAGGCCAACTTGTATGAGTTAATAGCTGTTAAAGATTGCTCCTCAGGAAGTCTATGAAGTGCTCAATCTGCCGGAATATTAGCTTTGGGAACATTTTAGAAAAGAAAGCTTGCTCTCGACATTACTGCCATATCGAAGTCCGAAAAGCTGATTTGGTGAAAGTAACAGCTTCTGTGCCTTTGTAAGTGGTGCTTCAGATAGCAGATGAATGGCCGGCACGTTTGAAGAAAGTTCATATTTTTTAATTTTCTGCTAATTTCTAAGTAAGAAATAAAATAACGGAAACTCAATTTCTTTTTAAATTATTCATTGATCTGCCCGTTACTTTGTGATAGTTCTTGTTGTTTTAAACTGAATAAAACAATTTTTTACTTTGTTATCTATCACATTTATTTTTTAACTTTGTGTGACAATAGTTTTGTAAAACAATGTTACATTCTCAAACACTACTTTAAAAATCGTCTTTTTTGTTTTTTTTATGAACTTCGTAATGATATTTTGAACGAAAAACATTAAAAACATGCTCAAAACTTGGTTATTTTGATTGCTTTCCGTGATGATCGAAATGTTGTCCACTCGAGCTCGATTCACACGTCAATCCTTGTATGCGAATTTTTGGCAAAAAAACTCAATGAATGCCATCGATCAAGTACCGCATTCGCCATATATTTCCCCATGTGACTTTTTTGTTCCGTGGGATGAACTCAAACTGCCACTTTGATTAATTAAGACTATTGAAGCCGTAAAACAGAATTTACAGAATGAAATGAAGGCCATCTCGCGAAGTGTCTATAAGAATTTTGATTGAATTATTCGCTGATATAAGTATAAAGAGTAAAAGGAAAAGTCCATTCGTAAATTTGACCAACCATTCTATACATTTTTTAACTAAGAAGTTTCATTAAAACAGGTATCCAAAATGCAACCATTTCCATGGACAACAGGTCTGATATTTTCTTAATAATTGGTAACGTAGCCATTCATAATCAAGGAGTCAAAATGTATGTAACACTACTAAAGCGATGTTCTGGACAAGGTAGTAAAGCCGCCTTGTTTGTTGGATACCTGCTGTTTGGATACCTGTTGCATTAAAACAGGTATCCAAAATGCAACCATTTCTATGGATAACAGGTCGGAAATTTTCTTAACAATTTGCCACGTAGCCAATTGTTATTTCAATTGTTGTGTTTATTTCCATCGAATGAATTCTGTTTTTTTTACATCGGCATTTTAAAGTTTTATTTGAAAATAAAATGCAATATTTAATAGCTTTTATTCCATACGTTTTAATAAAAATTTGGTCTGTTTTGTTAAAAAAACTTTCACATTATTTTCGTTAAATGACAAAGTTGAAATTACTAGCACCAATATTTCACACTATAACACGTTTTAAACGGGAGATGCTTGTAGAATTTATGTCTTAATAAACATCATATTTACTAGGCACTGCACACCAAGCTCCAGCGCAAAGCGTTACATCATGGTAGGGTTTGTTCTGCGTTTATGGCGTGTTTTAATTTTTCTCAATTAAAAAAAATTAACATTGTTTATTAGTTTATTTATAGTTTATTCGTTAAGTGATAACTAATAAATGTTTGCCAAATATGCTTTTACACACATTTGTTTAAAATGTTAATTCTTATCATAGCTTTTCGATTGGCGATTTAGAAACTTTGTAATTTTTTTTCCGGGAACCTTTGAGTGTTTTCTTATGTTGTAAGGGATTTTTTTCTTTAAAATAACGGAAACAATCGTTGGTTAAATTTACGAAAGTACTTGCCCTTACACTATGTATAGCATATTATGGCAGATAATTGGATTTTTAAATAAAAAATAATCGAGTTTTTTATTTTAAGTCTTCGTAAATAATATTAATAATCGATGCGAAAAACTTTTAAAAATTGTTTGCAGTTAATTATAGTGTGTATATATAATGTATAGTAATGTGCGACAAAGGGCTTCATAAAGGCCAATTCTGATAATATACCCGGTGTGGATATTTTTATGGTTACAGATTTTCTTAAAAATGACATTCAGTTCAAATCAGCTGAAGTTTGAGGTGCTAAAACATCAATTTGAATTAAAAAAAAAAATTATCTAAATGCAAATAAGAAACAAATATTTCTATTAAATGAAATGAAATTATTTGTCTATAATATATATTATTATAGTATATATTACTGCCTATCCTATCTGTGACTCCTTTTACGTATGAAAATCATGGGGTGTATAGTATATCTTGTTCCGACTGTAACAGAGCATACATAAAACAAACAAACAGACGAATATCGGCCAGAATACAAGAAGATAAAAACTATTTAAATAGCAAACAAACCAATTCCGCTCTGTTCCAGCACCATCTACATACAGGACATAAAATCAATTTTGAAGGAGCCAAAGAAATAGCGAATATTGAAAACTACAAGGTCCGAACAATCAGAGAAGCCCTTGAAATAGAAGAAAAAGGTGAGCTGAATACGCGAAACGACGCTCGCAACATTCCAAAAGAATGGAAATCTCTTCTGAAAAAAGAAAAAACATGGCAACGTGGCCGCGAGGTAGAAAAATCCCGAACTACCCCGATATAATCTGCGCAGTCGCTTTTGTGGCCGGTCGGCTATAAAAACGACTCGTGCACGTCAGTTAGATTCTTCAGTCGAAACGGACAAAACTTGAAAATGTCAAATGCGATTTTGGTGAAACGTCGTGAATCTTCAAAGGACCAACGGATCGAGACCCGGAATGATTTAGAAACATTATCTACCATCCGTGAAAATATTAGATGTAAAATATATAGAATATATATATATATATATATATATATATATATATATATATATATATATATATATATATATATATATATATATATATATATATATATATATATATATATATATATATATATATATATATATATATATATATATATCATCATCATCATCAGCCCGTATCGATCCACTGCAGGATGAAGGCCTCTTCAGCATGCTTCCAACCTTCACGGTCCTGGGCTTTCCTCTGCCACTCGGGTCCAATATACTTAACGATGTCATCAGTCCATCGTGCTTTCGGTCTTCTTCGCGGACGTTTGCGATCAAGCGGTATCCACTCCAGGATTGCCTTGGTCCATCTGTCGTCCCATCGCCTCGCTATATGGCCTGCCCATCTCCATTTCAACTGTTTCACTCTTCCAATGATGTCACAGACCCTTGTTTGTTCCCTGATCCATGCGCAGGACTTTCTGTCTCGTCTTGTAATGCCAAGCATACATCTTTCCATTCCCCTCTGTGCCACCCGAAGTTTTTGAATTGATTGCGATGTGAGTGTCCAGGTTTCACTTCCGTATGTCATAACGGGTAGAACGCACTGATCGAACACTTTTCTTTTTAGGCAAAGTGGGAGTCTGCTCTTAAACACTATGTTGAGCCTACCAAACGCCTGCCAGCCACATTTAACACGCCGTTCCACCTCCCGGGCGGTATTCCCCTCCATGGAAATCCTCTGCCCAAGATATACAAAGCTGTCCACAATCTCTAAATCCCTTCCCAAAACTGAAATTCTTCTGTCCTGAGCGAAGTTATTGAACATAACCTGACTCTTTTTCAGGTTTATTTTCAAGCCAAATGGTTCGCCAGCCCTTTGCAGTTCCTGCATGCGTCTTTGCAGCTCCTCTGGGTCTTGTGAAATGAGAATAATATCATCTGCAAATCTAAGATGGTTTAAGTTTGCACCATTGATCTTTACCCCATCCTGTTCCCAATCCAGTTTACGGAATACTTCTTCAAGGCCAGCCGAGAAAAGAATAGGCGATATTGCATCACCCTGCCGTACACCTCGTTCTATATTAATTCCCACTTCAAGATCATCAAGGTGAATTGTGGCTGTAGCTCCATCATATATCGATTCTAATAGGTTTACATAGGCTCTGTCTACACCTTGGCTAAGCAGTGCATCCATTATCGCATGCTTTGAGATGGAATCAAATGCTTTTTCGTAGTCGATAAAAGCCAAACACAGTGGCATGGTGTATTCGTTGTGCCTTTCTATGACCTGCTGTACAACCTGGATGTGATCCATTGTACTGAATCCACTTCTGAATCCTGCTTGTTCTCTTGGTTGTGCGTCATTCAGTTTTTTTAATATTCTTTTAGAAATTATCTTAGTGAAAACTTTGTACATCACTGATAGGAGGCTTATTGGACGGTAGTTCTTTAAATCTTCCTGTGCTCCTTTTTTATGTAAAAGGATCACTTCTGCATTTTTCCATATATATATATATATAAGGATATATATATATCCTTATATATATATATATATATATATATATATATATATATATATATATATATATATATATATATATATATATGCTTCCAACTTTCACGGTCCGGGCTTTCGTCTGCCGAGCCCATCGTCTCGTTAAATGGCCTGTCCATTTCCATTTCAATTGCTTTACTCTTTCAGTGATGTCTGATGGCAAACACTTTCGTTTGTTCCCGGAATCCATATTCAAAGATTTCTGTTTTGTCTTGTAATACCAAGCATACATTTTTCGATTCCCCTCTGTGCTACCCAAAGTTTTTGAATTAATTGCGATTTGAGTGTCCTGGTTTCATTTCCGTATGTTATAACGGACAGGACGCACTGATCAAAGACTTTGCTTTTTTCAAAGTGAGAGTTTGCTCTTAAACACTATGTTGAGCCTGCAAAATGTCTGCTTGCCATTTTTAACACCCCGTTCACCTCCCGGACGGTATCCTTCTCCATTGAAATCCTCTGACCAAGATATTTAAAGTGGTCCAGAATCTCCAAATCCCAGAAACTTTATCCAAATATCAGAAAATTTATTGAACATAACCGATTCCTTTTCAGGTTTATTTTTAAGCAAAATGGTTCGGCAGCCCTTTCCAGCTCTTGTATGTGTCTTTGCAGCTCCTTTGGATCTTTTGAAAGGAGAACGATATCATCTGCAAATCTAAGATGGTTTAAGTTTGCACCATTTATCTTTATACCATCCTGTTCCCAATCCAGATTATGAAATACTTTTTCAAGGCAGGCCGAGAATAGAATAGACGATATTGTGTCACCCTGCCGCACACCTCGCTTTTCATTAATTTCAACTTCAAGATCTTCAAAGTGAATTGTCGCTGTAGCTTTATCATATATCAATCTCAATAGGTTCACGTATGCTTTGTTTAGCCCCTGGTTAAGCAATGCATCCATTATGACCTGCTTTGATATTGAGTCAAATGCTTTTTCGTAGTCGATAAAAGCCAAGAAGAGTGACATGGAGTATTTGTTGTGCCTTTCTATGGCCTGCTGTACAATCTGGATGTGATCCATTGCACTAAATCCACTTCTGAATCCTATTTGCTCTCTTTTTTGTGTGTCATTCACTTTTCTTAATATTGTTATAGATATTATGTTTTTGAAAACTTTGTACATGACTGATAGTGATACAATAAGGAGGCTTATTGGACAGTAGTTCTTTAAATCTTCCAGTACTCCTAGTCCAAGAATAGTCTTTGGATTATTTTTGAGGGGTTCTGTTAAATCGCTGGTTTACACAACTAAACTGCCAACAATTTTTAACCTTAAACGGAACATTTAGGCCACCATTGTAATTATACCACGTGACATGAGTGAAAGAGTCATCGAAAATTGAGTCTCTACAATGAGATATGATTCCATCAGACGACGCCGAAGGGGACATTTGAACAACATTATTTTGAAAACAATGCTGTTATTTGTTCTTTAAGATAAAATTAAAATGGCCGGACTATTACTTGTAGTCATTATTGTGCCTCATTTTAAAGTTCTGATACTTTTATTGGGCAACACTTTAAATGGCAGCGCATCATGGGGACAATCAAACTGAAATAAAAGAAAAATTACGACGATAGAAATGAAGGTTGTTTGGAAAAGTCAAGGGTTTACAAGACTGGATAAAATCAGAAATGAACGAATATAAGAATAAGTAGACATACATCTGGTAGAAGGAATTAATTAATATAAGACTAAAATAGGAAGACTATGTATAAGAAGGTAGAACAAGTGTGATAAGCAGCACAACACATCAAGCACAAAATTTCAAGCGGCGATAACACAAGGACCAATATGCTAAAAAAAAATCGGAAAGTTTTCTTGCTTAAAATTCTAAGCAAACATAATTTATAAACAACACAACATTGGAAAACCGAGGATTATACAGCATATCGTGTGTCTCCTACTTCTCAGATTTGATTGGACAGACAAGCAGACGAGCATTAGTAAGATTAGGTTCATGGATTCCGCAGTTGGTTCCTTCTGAAATATTTTGAAAATTCTAGGATTTTAAATAATACACCTGTAACTTTTTAATGTTTCAAATGTTTATTATAGATTTTGCTTTACATATGTTTCGTCCTGTTAGGGATTTCTCCAGAGTACATTCTGTTAAAAATGTACTGGGAATTTGTCAATAAAACACAAAAAGTTTATTATTTATCCAAATTTATTATATCGCCTTCAAAGTAGGCCCCTTCCGAAATAATACACTTATGCCAACGAATAATCCAATTGTAAAGACATGTCTTCTATCGACTGAAAACGGGTGCCTCAAAGTGGTAATTTGAGTTTTAGAAAAAGAAAAAAGTCGCCCGGAGCCATATCAGGTGAATATGGTGGTTGTTTGATGGTGTTTGTTGAGTTTTTGACCAGAAACTCGTTCACAATGATAATCTTGTGAGATGGTGCGTTGTCGTGATGTAAAATCCAATAGTTTCCTTTCCACAAATCTGGCCTTTTTCGACGAATTTGCTCTCGCAATCGACGCATAATCCCCAGATAATATTCTTTATTTACCATTTGACCTGCCAAGAATTCCGAGTGCACAACACCGCGATAATCAAAGAAAACAGTCAACATTACCTTAACTTTTGATCGACTTTGATGTGGTTTTTTCGGTTTCGGCTCAGTTGAAAGCCGCCATTCCGAAACTTGTTGACTGGTTTGCATGTCAAACTCGTATACCCATATCTCATCATCAGTTACAATGGGTATGTATGAGTGTGGGGTCGGAATTGACTCGTTTGAGCATGTCTTCAGCGACCTTTACGCGATTGAGTTGCTGAAGAAAATTCAGGTCTTTCGGCATTAGTCGAGCGGCTACGCATTTCATACCCGAACAATCGCTTAAAATGGGACGAGTTGATTCGTGAGACAGAGAAAGATCAGCGGTTATTTCTCTCATACTTAAATCCCGGGTTTCAGTCACCATTTCCTTCACTTTGGCGATGTTAATTTCAGTTAAAAACGTTGATAGCCGACCAGAGTGAGGCAAATTTTCCACCACATCTCGACCGGTACTTGGCACATGGAATTCCATTTGCAATGGAAAATTTAAGACAAATTCTTGGTTTGATGTTTTTATTCACTGTAAAAATCGCAAAACACACTTGAGATGAGCTGATAAAATCAAGTATTGTAAACAAACTAAATGACAGATGACTTAAACTTTGCGTCAGTATAGAAGACAGTTGTGCCAACTTAGCGATAAAGAGAATTTTGACAAACCCTTTAAGCGGGCTTTTCAAATGATCAATTCCCGGTACTTTGTTGACATAATGTATGTATTAGTTTAAGCTACTCTTGAGAAAGCCGTAACAAGGCAAAACATATGTAGGGCAAAATCTATAATGAACGTTAGAAACATTAAGAAGATACAAGTGTATCTTAGTATTAGTAAGATTGAAAGAATATAAATTAAATATATTTAACTAACAAACAATATCTGAGCTTTTCCAACAGCTATGAAACAGGGTTCGACTGCGAACGCTACCAACAAATTACCTACATGGAACATGACAGGACTAAGCTCATAATTTATTCATCACAAGAACCCCTGGCAGTAATATGCTTGTATCGCAACTAATAATACTTTTATTGCTTAAAATTTAACGAAAATGTCATTGTCATCACATATGTGCGTAACAATCAACAGGGTAACATGCAACTTAATAACTAATTGATATCTTAAGTACGTCTCGATTATTGATAATAACTCAATATTCATATAAAAGTAGCTCCTTCATTTTTTCGCTAAGCACATAAACATGGCCATTCTAATTACCGTAATACTTTTGCTAGCAGGCTCCACAGTTTTCGTCACTTCCCAAAAGTCTACACTGGAGTTAGTGCATGTTGTAAGTGAGATACTTAATAATTTTTATTTTGTTGTTCATAATTCTTTTCCAGATTTTTCGTCATGGTGATCGAAATCCTGATGAAGCAAGTTTATGGAAGAGTAATCCATATTATAGCGAGAGTTTCTACAGAGAAGGATATGGGCAGCTAACTAACGTAGAAACTTTCTGATCAATTTAATAATATTATATTTTGAATACATGTTTTTATGTTTAGGCTGGGAAAAGAACAGAATATCGTTTAGGTCAACTGTTACGCCAAAGATACAACTCTTTCCTCGGGTCCGAATGGAACATCAACTATTTGGACGTAAGAAGCACGGATTATAACAGGACTAAGATGTCGGCACTCCTTGTATTATCAGGTTTATGGCCACCGCAAAGAAGAGACGTTTGGTCACCATCATTTAACTGGTTACCGATTCCACTTAATTATGCTCCTATAAAAGACGACAAGGTTTACGATTCTTTTTACTTATGACAAATAATATATATATATATATATATATATATATATATATATATATATATATATATATATATTATATATATATATATATATATATATATATATATATATATATATATATATATATATATATATATATATATATATATATTATTTGTTTCTTGTAGGTTTTGGCATCAATTGGCGCCTGCTCTAAGGTACCAGAAGAAATGTATAGGGTTTTGGCAGAAGAAAACATTGCTGCTTACATTCAAGAGAGGTACAACGAAACTTTTGAAATTCTCGAGCAAAACACTGGAACATCTATTAGTAATTTGTGGAGTGCTGCTTCGCTCTACTTTGGAATATTAGTTCAGGTAAAATTAACTTTGTTTTAGAAAAAAGTGTACTTCAGAGCACATACTTTCCTCTTAGGAACAACTCGGTTTTCCTCTTCAAAGATGGACAAGAGCAGTATATCCCGAACCATTACATTCAGCAGCAATTGATGCTTACCACATATTAACTAATAATACACTTTTGCGACAATTAACTTCTGGTAAAAAATATTAAATTATATTTAATTAGATTAAAAATTTAATATGTGGTATTTCGTAGGTTATTTACTAAAAAAGATTTTAGCTGATTCTAAAAGCAAAATTGATGGTAACCTAAGTCCATCTAGCAGAAAAATGTTTTTATATTCGGGGCATGAGTATAACTTAGCAACAATCTTATTGTCATTAAATGCTTACAAAATCACAGATATACCACCGTATGGTGGCCATGTGATTGTTGAACTTCATAGAATTAGGAAAGTGTATGGATTTAAGGTAAATTAACACCATGATAAAATTTTAAAAACTAAAACTAACATTTTTAGTTATTTTATCAAAATTATCAACAACATCAACCGATACCGGTCAAACTACCAAATTGTGATTACTTCTGTCCATACAATGACTTTTATGAACTAGTTGAAGAATTATTGCCTGGAGACGTGGAATGTGATGCATCTGACTCAAACTTTCACGTTCTAGATCTTTTTTAAATAAAATAAAATGACTAACTACTATTATATGAAATTATATGAAATGAAATACTGTATACTTATAAATGAATTAATAAAATTTGTTTAGCATATACTGGATATTAAAAAAATACAACATATTTTATTTTTATTTGCATGTGTAAACATACGAGGTGTGGCTGTTAAATAAGAGATTGACTCTACTACAGAAGAAGTACGCATGCGCCAAACAGCAGCGATCAATAGCTGTTTAGCCTAGATCTTTTTTAAATAAAATAAAATGACCAAAGACTATTATATGAAATTATATGAAATGAAATACTGTAATGAATTGATAAAAAATGAACTAATAAAATTTGTTTAGCATATACTGGATAATAAAAAAATACAACATATTTTATTTTTATTTGCATGTGTAAACATACGAGGTGTGGCTGTTAAATCCATAGCCGCCAAACGGCAGCGATCAACAGCTGTTTAGCATTAAGTATTCTCTTTCGAATGCAGTACTTCTTGCTTCTATAAACAAATCCGTATAACCGTAGTCTTCGTTCGCATTAGAGTTGTTTTTTGTTTCGCCGAAAAAGTGTTAAGTGTAAATGTTAAATAGAGCAACGAATTGTTGTGAAATTTTACTTGAAACTTGGATAAACCGCTACTAAAACTTATAATTTATTGAAAGAAGTGTATGGCAATGAATGTTTATCGCGCGCACGAGTTTTTTAGTGGTTAAAGCGTTTTCAAGTCGTTCGATCTGGCCGTTGGTTAAGTATTCGTGCGATTGCTGAAATTGTAGGAATTGACATAGAATGGGTACGACAAATTTTACATAACAATTTTAACATACAAAAACTGTGTGGCAAAATGTTGCCTAAAATTCTCACGTTTAAACAACAAGAAGCTCATAAAAATGTTTGTACTGACACTTTGAATGCAATAGAAAATGACTCATCCAGTCCAGTAAAGGGGGATTTTAAATGTCCATATCTAATGGAAACCTGCAATTTTGACACAAAATTAGTTTTCATATGTAAACCCAGTACCAATAGTCGAAAATGAAAAATTGAATTGCAGGGGTTGTAAAAAAAAATAAAAACCACCCCAAAAATCGCTTTTTTGCAAATTTCTCGAAAAATATAAAAGTTAGTTAAAAATTATTTAAACAAAATCGATAGATAATAAAATTATCTACAGAATCGCCCTAAATCACTTTCCGCGAAATTTCAATAGAAAATGAGATATTTGCAATTGAAAACGGGCTGCTATCTATAAAATACTCAAATAGGAAAAACATCATAAAAAATAAACAACATAATATTTTTACACGTTTCTTTTTTTAGTTGTATTTCCTTAACAAAACCAATTTTTCTAGAGAAAAAATGTTTTTTTTGAAAAGTTATAAACAGTTATATTTTTAGAGTTACATTTTTTATGGTTCAAATTAAACAAAAACATATTTTTCTGTCTTGTTATAATGAATGAAAGTTTAACATTATTGTTCTCATTATTCTCAAGCGGCATTCCATTTTTACCTGGTATTTTACCTGCATTAAAAATCTATAAAAATAAAAATCTCCGAGGAGTCTACGCCTTTGGAACTCAGGACTAGAGAGAGAAGAAATATGTACTGTACTCTGTCACTCTCACGGAGGCACATGCTATTCATATGTAGTTCTCTTATTGTGTCTTAGTGGAATAAAGATAGCACTTTTACTGGCTTTGATATGTTAAATGATTTCTTATTTTGTCAATCTTTTTTCATGGAAATCTAAAATTTTGCAACTGATGGAATCAAATAATTATTTATAAACTCTCGAGTTTGTAATATATTGTTCGTTTTATGCAGCTCAATAATATATTTAACTGATCAACTGCGAATGGTTAATAATAAAGCTAGAAACTGCGAAATTGTGCACACTTTGTAATCTGCCTCTTTTAAATGAAACAGATAAAGTTATTGCAGTAAAAAAAAATAGCTAGCCCAATTTTTTATTGGACATTTATCATTTATCATTAATTAAAAAAAGGAAATCAAACGATGATAATAAATATAAACTGTCGAAAACGAAAAATCATTTGAATTTCATGATGGTACGTACAGTTTAAAATTTCTTTTTTACATTTGGCGCAATCAAGCAAGTCATGTAATTTCATGATATTCAGATTATTGGAAGACATCAGAAGTCAGTATCAGTGTCGAGTTTTATTTTAAACTTGGTAAAACATTTCATTACAAATATTTCAATTAATGAAACAAGTGTATGGTGAGCATTGCTTATCCCGTGGCAGAGCCCACGTGTGGTTTAAACGATTCAAAAAAGTCATAAGGTCATCAAGGTCGACGAACATCCTGGTCCGAAAAATTCCGTGGTTACTCAAAGTAACACTGAAATTGTGCGTGAATTTATAAAAAATAAGCCAAAATATTCGTTGCTATAGATCATTTGGAACATGTCCAAATATTCAATTCATCGAATTTTGACGCAGTGTACATATATATATATATATATATATATATATATATATATATATATATATATATATATATATATATATATATATATATATATATATATGTACACTCCTGGACAAAATTACATATCGCTAAATCTTACATATCGCTCTATTTAATTTTTTTTATGGGCATTGATTGCATTCAAAGTTAAAGAAACATGTATAAGACTTAAATTAAAATTAAATTATTCTTATTTTTAAGACCTATTAACAAAATCGTTTTCGTTTCACATTTCTTTTGAAGTAATCCCATACATGTTCGATCGAATTCAGATCCGAGCTTTTTGGTGGTCATTGCATAATTGGTATACCAACTTGATTAGCTTGATTAAGGTAGTAATCCCATACATGTTCGATCGGATTCAGATCCGGGCTTTTTGGTGGCCATTGCATAATTGGTATACCAACTTAATTAAGATAATCGAGTACCTCCATAGCCATGTGAGGTCGTGCGATGTCTTGCATAAACAAGAAATTGGGTCCCAAGAAATGGCCGAATGGCATCACATGTTATACTACAATATTCTCAAGATAGTAATCAGTATTCATGGATCTCGTACGCACAGGAACTAATTCTGTACGAGCATCAAAGCAGATGCCACCCTAGAACATAACAGAGCCACCGCCAAATGGAATCCTTGCAGAGATATTGCAAGTAGCAACCTCTCTCCTGGTCTTCGCCATACTCGCTCACGACCATCTGGATGTTTTAAGCTAACCCTAGTTTCATATGTGAAGAAAACTTGTTTTCAATCATCCACAGGCCAATTTTGATGATTTCGAGCAAAATATAAATTGGCAACTCTGTTCTCTTTAGTAAGCAAGGACGCAGTAGCTGGTCTCCTACTGTCTAATCCAACTTCATTTAACCATCCTCTAACTGTTCTAGATGAAATTGCGACATTGCGGGTTGCTTCGAGTTCGTTTCTCATCATAGAACTAGTAGCAGTTTTGTTTCCGCATATTGTCTAAGCAAACGTTCATCTCGGTCTTTAGTGCATCGTTTTCGCTCTTGCTCTGGCCTTCTAGAGTCAGTTCCTACTTCAGTCAAATATCCTACCATACAACTTATTGTGGAACGAAGTTTGTCTAACAAATTGGCAACATAACTCTGACCATAAAAACGTAATACTTTCAAAAAAAGTAACGGATTATAAGCTTAATTGTAAAGAAAATCTGTTGCAAGTATTGCATAAAATTGTTTATCTTCTAAAAACATCTTTAAAACTATAAATCTAAACGAATTGTTTTGAGTGCTGTCATTAACAACGAAACAAAATATTCATATGAATCGATTCATACAATCGACAAACTTTAATAGTGGCATAAGAAAACGATAAATTAATTATTTGGATAATTCCATATTGTTGCCTTAATTTTGTCCATATATATATATATATATATATATATATATATATATATATATATATATATATATATATATAGGAAAACATTCGTGTCCTTTTCTTTCTTAGAATCTACTTAGCCTTGTTAATTCCCCTGTTTTTTTCCACAGTCTTTTGAAGAAGCTGCATGTTAAATCGGCGCGTTTCCTCTCAAATACGTTTTCTTATAGTTTTGCAAAGCTCAAGGTACTCGACTCTGCTAAAAGGACTGTCTGCATTCTTCATTGTCCGGCGTTTTTTCATTTAATTAATGGTCTCATTGGGAATTTTTGACTCTTTAAAACGTTTGTCTTCTGGTGTTATTTAAGCCGTCCCTTTTAAGCACATTGTTGGCGATTTCTTCATATTGGTCTGTAATTTCCATCTCCTCCGGATCCTGTAACACAGCATAGCGATTGGACAAAGCAATTTCAAAATCTCTCCATCAGCTCTTCATCCCTCTCCAGCAGCTTCCCAGAATCCACTTTGCCCCTTTTTGATCTTATTATTCCTTTGCGCTCTTTTCGGCAGTTTATCTTATATATATATATATATATATATATATATATATATATATATATATATATATATATATATATATATATATATATATATAGGAATACCCCCGCTATATGTATATAATCTACTACATTTTTAAGTTTCATCCATCATATGAACATATGTGAAGATTCAAGTAGATCTGTCAATTCGTTCGTACAAAAACAGCAGCTTAAAGTAAAGTATCACTGTAATTTTTTAAAATGGAAAATATTGAAAGTCTGGATGATGATCCTCGTTCTGGATGTTCAATAAGTACAACTACTGAATAAATAATTAATACTCTACATGATACAGTTATGGATGACAGACAATTGACTTATGAAATTGCTAAGGCCATGGACATCTCAACTGAAAGGGTGTTTCATATTTTGAAAAAGGAATTGGGCTTGAAAAAGTTATGTGCCATATAGTTATGTGCCATTGGGATGCGAAAGGCATTTTGTTAATTGATTACCTCCAAACTGGTAAAACAATAACATGATAGTATTACTTAAACCTTTTGGATCAATTGTATGCAAGAATTCCTGAGAAAAGATCTGGTTTAGCCAAGAAAACCATTATTTTTTATCAAGACAATGCACCGGCTCATGGAGGTATTCTTGAAATGGCCAAATTGAAGAAGATACATTACGAATTGTTGGAGCATCCACCATATTTACCAGATCTGACTCCGTCTGACTTTCATGTGCTCTCAAACCTCAAAAAATTCCTTCGTGGCAAGCGTTTTTCATCAAACGAAGAACTTATAGCAGTCGTAGATAAGTATTTTGAAAGAGTTCCTGAAAATCACTTCAGAAGATGAGATACATGAATTGGAGAACCGCTGAAAAAAAAATAATGAGCTTAAGGAAGAATATACGGAAAAATAAAATAATTTTTTCAACTATTAACTTTTCCCTTTTACTCATTTCCGCTCCGCGAACTTTTCAATTAGCCTAGTATATATATATATATATATATATATATATATATATATATATATATATATATATATATATATATATATATATATATATATATATATATATATATATATTGTATTTCTGTTGAAACCAACTGGACTTGATATAATATTGCCTTCTATGTTCTGTGAAATATGTATGACTGAATCAACTAGGACTCATAGAAGTTTTCCACAATGCAACAGTTAAGCTGTTTGCTTTCTCTCTCAACATGCATTTTCTTCATTGTGTTAGCAGCATCCGGAGATCACTACATTCAATTCAAACACAAATCTAAAGTCTGTTTATTAATAAATCTTACCTTATGAATTGCAAATATTTGTATGTTCATAATTTAATCAAACATTAAATTTATAATTCAAAACGTTCGTTTTATCAGAGTTCATTATTGTTTGCATGATTGATTGTACCATATTTTGCATAATTGTTTGTAGTTTGCATGCTTTCATATAAATATACTTGCATACTTATTGTTTGTTTACATTTCTAATTAATTTTTAAATGTTAATATTTATATTACGAACAAATTGAATTGCATGTTTGGTGACACAATATTTCTTAGTTCTGTCATATCTGAAATTGGCAACATGTAGTCATAATCTATGTGGTGTGAATCTTGTAATTTCAATAATACTATATCTGTCACGATCTTGTCAGCTGATTTCATAAATTTCTGAGTTATCTTATTTCTTTAACCTATAGCTGGGTTTGCAGACGAACACTATGCGCATTTTCAATAAGAAATTAAATGACAATATTGTGAATTTGGTTTGACGTTCTTTTTGTTCGTTGAATAGCTGAAGGTTATTTTATTAATTTTTTCCATCATTTTTGATCAAGTCACCTAATATAATTTACACTAAAAAAATGTTGTTTTTATCATGTTGTAAAGTGTATTTTGGGGATTCAAAATAATTTATGATAGGGTTTCGAAAACAGTTTAGGGTGCGGACTTCTGGATTGTATTAAAATTAAAATCAATGTTCACAGTCTAATAAACACACACCAACAAATCCTACCTCCACGTCCTCGTAGTATGCCCTGGGCTTTGGAGTTCGTAGATTAGGATGTGCTGAGCACATCGGATGAGTCTAAGGGTGAATCTCAGCCCCTAAAAACAAAAATTCGTTGGCTAACATGTTATAACCACTACAACATCATTTCTCAAGCTTTTTAGTTTTTAGTGTCGTAACACACTAAATAGCCAAAAAGTTAAGTAAGAAACGTTGTGACTCCCTCACTACAATATGTTAATTTGACTTTATCAAAGTCTTATATGAGCCGGTTAACACGGCGATGATTCGTCGTTTTTCCAGTATCGTGATTTATGAAGATGCCTTCTCCCATATTTTGTATTTTTAATCCAATTGAGCATATGTGGCATCAGGAAAAATCCAATGTTAGAGCAAAAAACATTTATCCGACTCTTAAGTGCAATTGCTGCAACATTAATTAAGAAGGTCATAGATAGTATTCCCAAAGAAAGTTGGATAAATTCGATTAACCATGTTATTAAAATAGAAGAGTTCTATGTATCATTTACTAATAATATAGAACCATTTATTATTAATGTAGATCAAAGTGACAGTGAGAGTGAAACCGAATTAAATGTATAATTAAATTTAAATAATAATTTTTATTATACTAATAGATAAATTTATTTATTTATTTATTTTTATTGTACTAATAAATTCAAAATACACAAAGCAGTAAACAATGTTTTAGTCATACATAATAATAATAATAATAATATTGTGCTAGGGTGAGAGGAGCTGAATTGCTTTTTCATTTTGGCATTGGAATACCGGCCAGCATGAGCTGAGATTCTACAGTAAGGATGAGCAGAATAATAATAAAATTATATTGAGAAATATTGTAAAATTATATTGAAAATTATATGGAGAAACTAGAGAAAAATTAAACTCATTGTTAAAAACGGTTGAAACATTCAGTAGGGATATCAGAATGTCATTCGGACTGGACAAATGCTCTACCATTAGTATACAGAAGGGAAAGGTTCAGAGTCAACATTCAACACTTTGTAACATACAACAACTAGAACCAGAAGAGTCCTACAAATATTTAGGAATACCCCAAAAGAATAAACTTGATCATAACCAGTTAAAGAAGGACTTTTCCACTCTATACCAAAAGAGACTTGCAAAACTTTTAAACACCAAACTGAACGGAGGAAACCTCATTAGAGCGATCAACGGTTGGGCGGTGCCAACTCTGACATATTCTTTTGGCATAGTTAAATGGTCAGAAACTGACCTTGACGAGCTCGATAGGTTGACGCGCCGAACATTGACAAAGTTCCGATGCCTGCATCCAAACTCATCTACGAAAAGACTATACATCCCAAGAAAGTTGGGGGGTAGAGGCCTTGTAAACGTAAAAAATCTCTGTCTCAATCAAGAAAATAGAATGAGAAAACACTTCCTTGATTCAAACAGTACGTTGATGAAATTGGTTGCAAATGAGGATCGGGGTTTCACCCCACTGAACCTAAATAAACGGAATCGTATTGATAGCAGAACAACGCTCACGGACTGTGTTCGAGAATGGAAAGGACAAACATTGCACGGAAGGTTTCCTAAGTCACTCGAAGATGACACCATTGACGAACAATTGTCTCTGAAGTGGCTGACCGATGGACTCTTGTACCCAGAAACAGAAGGTTTCGCGATATCTATTCAAGATAGGGTAACAAGAACAAAAAACTATGAAAAGCACATACTGCATTTGGACGTAGTCGATAAGTGCAGGAAATGCGGTACTTTGGGGGAAACAATTGAGCACCTTATTGGCAGTTGCCCGGCCCTTGCTCCTAATGCTTATTTAGGACGGCATAATCAGCTGGCAAAAATTATACATCAACAAATTGCAAAAAAATACTCGCTATTAGAAAATGCACCTCCTCCATATTATAAGTACTCGCCATCTCCTGTACTTGAATCATCCGATACCATTCTTTACTGGGACAGACCAATCACTACTGATCGAACGGTTGATTATAACAGGCCGGATATTGTTCTAATCAACAAAAAGGACAAGAGGGCTTTTATAATTGACATCGCAGTGCCACTATCTCACAACATTAGAAAAACTGAGATAGAAAAATCCACAAAGTATGAAAATCTGGCATACGACTTGAAGAACCAGTGGAAACTGAGTAAGGTAGATGTAGTGCCCTTCGTTATATCCGCCGAAGGCCTGATAAGTAAGAGATTTTCAAAGAACCTCGAGAGCCTCGGGATCTCGAGATCGATTGCCATAGTGGGACAGCGTGCCGTGCTCTTGCAGACGTGTCACATTGTTCGTAAGATATTATACTAGGGTGAGAGGAGCTAAATTGCTTTTTCATCTTGGCATTGGAATACCGGCCAGCATGAGCTGAGATTCTACAGTAAGGATGAGCAGAATAATAATAATAATAATAATAATTTGTCGATCTGTCGACCGATGTTGTCGACCGATGCAGGAAGTGCGGTACAGTGGGGGAAACGATTGAATACCTTATCGTTTGGTGTTCAGTTCTTGCCCCTAATGCTTATTTAGGAAGATATAATGCAGCTGGAGAAAATTATACATCAGCAAATTGCATTAAAGTACTCGTTATTAGATAACGCACCTCCTCCATATTATAAGTACTCACCTTTTCCCGCACTGAAATCATCCGATTCAATTCTATACTGGAATAGACCAATCACAACAGATCGAACGGTCGATTATAATAGACTAGACATTGTTCTGATTAGTAAAAAGGAGAAAAGAGCGTTAATAATTGACATTACAGTGCCGCTCTCTCATAATATTAGGAAAATCAAGTTGGAGAAAACCACTAAGTATGAAAACCTGGCATACGATTTGAAAAACCAATGGAAATTACATAAGGTAGAGATAGTGCCTTTTGTTATATCCGCCGAAGGCCTAATAAGTAAGACCTTTTCAAAAAACTTGAAGAACCTTGGTATATCAAAATCGATTGCGATAGTAGGACAACGTGCAGTACTCTTGCAGACATGCCACATTCTTAGTAAAATATTATGCTAAGTGAGAGGAGCTGAACTGCTTTCTCATTTTGGCATTATAATATCGATCAGCCTAGGCTGAGACGCTGAATTCAGAACGAACCTAGTAATATACCAATATTTCATTTTTTCCAAAATTATTCAGAAGTTAAACCACTCCTACTCTGGCGTCTTTGAAGAAACTAGGAATATTTTTGTTGAAATTGATTGGGGCAATTAACTATTATTTTTATTGTTTTTATTGAAATTTATTGGGGCAATTAATTAATTGTGTTTAAATGGCTTATAAACTCACACGCTTAGGCATCATGTAAAAAACGAATCATCTATTTGTCTTTGCATTAAATGACGAATCGTGAGTAATGGATGGGCCTGAATGGGCCGTTACACTTATCCGAATATACCGAACTACTGAATGGGCCGTTACAAGTTACAGTGTTGTTGTTCTTGATATGTGTTCCCTTGTTTTTATATTACTTTTACCAGTTTGCATCAGTATAGTCCGGTTCAAGATATTTCGTTGCCTTTCGACAAAATGTTAATTGTCCCAATAAATTTCAGAAAAATATTCCTAGTTTCTTTAAAGGCGCCAGAGTCGGAGTGGTTAAACTTTTGAAAAATTTTGGAAAAAATTAAATATTGTTAAATTATTATTATGTTCCTTTATATCTTTTCTTCCCAGCTAAGCTGGATTTTAAATAAAGTACGGTCCGTAGCCAAAACAACTTCATTTTTCCAAAAATTTTCTGGCGATGCGAGTGGTATTAAGGATCGCCCTCGGTATTATTTTAAACATATTTTCTTCTAGTTCCAGAATTTTGATGTTATTTATCAGATTCTTTGGTATAATGCCACTTGTTGAAATTATCAATGGCACAATATGGACCTGGTCCAACTTCCACATCCGTTTTATTTCTAACTTGAGGTCTGTATATTTTTGGACTTTTTCTTCAGCCGTATTTTGAATGCTTTATGTGTTTGGAACAGCTATGTCAATTAGGAATGCTGTTTTCTGCTTTTTGTCCAACAATATAATATCTGGCCTATTACAGTGAACGGTTTTGTCTTGTTTTTGTATTATTGTTCGGTCGTAATATAACCTGAAATCGGCTGAATCTAGTACCGCCTCCGGGTTGTATTTATAATAAGGAATTCGCTCTTTTATAAGGTTATTACAACTTGCAAGCTCCTGGTGGACTATTCTGGCCACCTGATTATGATGGTGAAGATAGCCCGTCTGGGAGAGTTTACCACATGCTCCTACAATATATTGGATAGTCTCAGGCTTTTCGTAGCATTTCCTACACGTATCATTTGATACACGTGCATCCTTAATGATATATTTTTGGTAGTTCTTAGTGTGCACGATCTGATCCTGAATTGCACACATAAAGTCAACATAATTGCACACATAATGTCAACCAGGCGTACGACGCACTCTTGTCGATTTCGTGACGGTCAAGATCATGTAGTGGACCATTCCTTAAATCTAGTTTTCCCAATAAGATGAGCGATGCCTGTCTCTTCTCTAGGTTGTCTTATGTATGAGTTTCTCGGACGATGCTTGTTCCTTGAACTCGTGCCAATAGGACTGTAGGTCGATGCTTGTACCTTGTTCCCTAGCCTTGAGCCGTGTTGCTTCACCAAGTTGTTCGATTTTATGCCATAAATCGTTGAAACGAACCGAATTCTTTTAATGTGCGATACACTATCGAATCCGTTGACACTATCCTACCGACTGCGCCAGTTTTGTTCTCGCCTTTGGAAATTTTCTTTTTAAAAAAACACAAAAGCGGCTTTAAACGTATTTATTAGAACTTGGTGGCGTGCGTACTGCATTAATAACAACAACTGCTGTCTTTGATTTACATTCAAAAGTATTTATAAAAATAAAATGCTGATGAACTTTTAAAAAAGCTAATATTGCCGTTTTACAGGATATACTTTTATCATTGATGCAATTTATTATATAGGGTGATTATAACTACATGGACCTCTGTATTAATAGGTGAGGTTATGGATGGGGCGCTCGCTTGAGGGGTGGGGGTGAGACGGGAGGTAGACGTTTGACTGGAAGGGTTCCGGATGAACAATTTGGAAATAAGCGGTTTCCATGTATATGGAACTCTAAGACAGTCGTCCCTTTTGTTTAAGCAGTCTGGACGTTTTTCGTTCTCAATTGCTTCACGAATTATGCGGGATTTGTAGTAATAAATCGGTGCGCTTACTTTGGCCTTGTTGAAATCTATTTTGTGCCCCGTTTGGATATGATGTTTTGCTAAAGTCTAGGAGAGATCCGATTTTCGGACGGCGAGAGAATGCTCGTAGATGCGATTTTGGATAGGTCTATTAGTTTGCCCGATATATGATTAGGAACAGCTAGAACAAGGAATCTCATAGACACCATGTAATTCTTGTGGAATATTATCATTCACTGGTCTAAGGAAACTGCATATATTTTTTTCTGTTGTAAATATCGTTTCGATATTACGGGATCTGAATATGTGGCAAATTTTATCAGTAACTCTCTTGATGTATGGCAGAAGAACTTTGAGGTTTTGTAACAATTTTCTAGTAGATTGGTTCGTATGACCAGTTACCTGAACTTTATAATATGCCTTTTTATTTGACGCATGTTATAGCCGCTTTGAATTAGTGCCGTTTCTAGGAAATTATGATTTGTTTGCCTATATTTCCTATCCGACAATCTTAGTGATCTTGTGACTAAAGTTTTGACTATCGAATTTAATTGGGATGGATGATGACGTGAGTTCGCATTAAGATAACGGTTTGTGTGGGTGGGTTTACGATAGACAGAAAAGGCGAAGCTTTGGCCTTGCCTTTTTGGTATTAGAACGTCAAGAAAAGAGAGAGCAGAATTGTTTTCAGTCTTCATTGTAAATTGGATCTGGAGATGTATACTATTCAAATGCGAAAGGAACAGATTTAAATATTGTGGTCCCTGTGGCCAAATGACAAAGGTGTCATCTACATATCGGAACCAGCAAGTAGGTTTCAACGGAATGGTGTTAATGGCTTGAGTTTCAAAGTGTTCTATAAAAATATTGGCTATGACGGGAGAAAAAGGGAAGCCCATAGGAGCTCCATGAATTTGTTTAAAGAATTTATTTTTGAAGATGGAATATGTATTGGACATGCAATGTTCAATTAGACTAAGAACGTCTAGAGTTTCTGGAAGGGAAATGTTGGTAAATCACGAGACAATATCAAAACTAACAAGAATGTTACTTTCGGATATACTGCACCTTTGAAGAAGCTCAATGAAATTAAAGGAATTTTTGATATAGGACGCTGATTTTTCCACTAGCGGCTGCAGAGTTTTCGTTAAATATTCTACTAATTTGTGAGTTGGTGAATATCCACCTCCCGTCTCACCCCCACACCGAGCGCCGCACCCACAACCTTTCCTATTAATACAGAGGTCGCGCCGTACACGATCTTTTCTAGTTTTGAACTCTGGGGAGTAGGCAGATTGAGGCCTCGGAGTAAATCAACTCAATTCTCTTGAATATGACTTCAAAGTGGAAGCCGAAACGTCTAGGTTTTACACAACATTTGTTTGAATATTTACTCTTACAGTTACCATTATATTTATTTTATGCTCATTGATTCTTAGGCGTTTTGACTCTAGTGCATAATTCCATAATTGTGTGTACTTTTATTTATATAGCATTTATATATATATATATATATATATATATATATATATATATATATATATATATATATATACATATATATATATATATATATATATATATATATATATATATATATATATATATATATTATATATATATATATATATATATATATATATATATATATATATATATATATATATATATATATATATAAATATATATATATATATATATATATATATATATATATATATATATATATATATATATATATATATATACTGTGGTCGGTAATGTTAGAATTACTCGGTTCTCGGCCAGAATCGCGTTTTAGACTTGTAAAATCTTGACGTTTCGACTTCTACTTTGAAGCCATTATCAAGAGAATCTAGTTGCTTTCGTCCGAGGTCTCCACTTTACC